>JAODAL010081070.1:0-12024 GCA_025379985.1 Phyllomedusa bahiana | reverse complement strand
TAAATGTGCATTTGCCACTGGACCTCATGCTGCTGTTTCCCGTGACCTACACACTGTGTCATTGTGCCAGTCTGACCTCATGCTGCTGCTGGGCTGGGGCCGGTGACTACACAATGTTGTCATTGTGCCACTGTCTGACCTCATGCTGCTGCTGTGGCTGCTGCCGTGACCTACACCTGTGTCATTTTTGCCACTGCCTGACCTCCTGCTGCTCCGGTGACCTACACACTCTGTCATTGTGCCGCTGCCTGACCTCATGCTGCTGCTGCCGTGACCTACACACTGTGTCATTGTGCCACTGTCTGACCTCATGCTGCTGCTGCTGTGACCTACACACTGTGTCATTGTGCCGCTGTTTGAACTCATTCTGCTGCTGTGGCTGCTGCCGTGACCTACCACTGTGTCATTGTCCCACTCTGGGGCCTACCCTGTTTTTGCCACCTCCAGAATTTTCATCGTGCCACTGCCTGACCTTCATGCTGCTGCCGTGACCTACACACTGTGTCATTGTGCCACTGCCTGACCTCATCTGCTGCTGCCGTGACCTACCCCACTGTGTCATTTGTGCCCACTGTCTGACCTCATGCTGCTGCTGTGGCTGCTGCCGTGACCTACACAATGTGTCATTGTGCCACTGTCTGACCTCATGCTTTTCCCTTTGTGGCTGCTGCGTGGACCTAAACGCTGTGTCATTGTCCCACTCTGTCGCCTACTCCTGTTTTTGGCCACCTCCAGAATGTAATTGTGCCACTGTCTGACCTCATGCTGCTGCCTGCCGTGACCTACACACTGTGTCTTTGTGCACTGTCTGCCTCATGCTGCTGCTGTGGCTGTTTCCCGTGACCTACACACTGTGTCATTGTCCCACTCTGTGGCCTACTCCTGTTTTTGCCACCTCCAGAATGTCATTGTGCCACTGTCTGACCTCTTTGCTGCTGCTGTGGCTGCTGCCGTGACCTTACACACGGGTGTCATTGTGCCACTGTCTGACCTCATGCTGCTCCTGTGGCTGCGGCCGTGACCTACACACTGTGTCATTGTGCCACTGTCTGACCTCATGCTGCTGCTGCCGTGACCTACACACTGTGTCATTGTCCCACTCTCTGGCCTCATCCTGGTTGTGCCACCTCCACAAAATCAATGAACCCCTGGCTGACCTCATGCTGCTCCTGTGGCTGCTGCCGTGACCTACACACTGTGTCATTGTCCCACTCTGTGGCCTACTCCTGTTTTTGCCACCTCCAGAATGTCATTGTGCCACTGCCTGACCTCATGCTGCTGCCGTGATCTTCACACTGTGTCATTGTGCCACTGCCTGTCCTCATGCTGCTGCTGTGGTGACCTACACACTGTGTCATTGTGCCACTCTCTGACCTCATGCTGCTGTGGCTGCCGCCGTCACCTCCACACTCTGTCACTGATGTTGCCCCCTTAGCCCTCAGCTTCTTTATTTCCAGATGTCGCTCGCATGACTTTATCAGGCTACATTCCCCTTCATTTTTTTTGGTCATTTTGGGCCCTCTTAAGTGCCCAGGGAATTTTATAGTGAAGCGATTCTAAGAGCGGCGGAGTCCATGTGCGTGTCATACTAAAAACACAACATTGTATGAAGACCAAACCAAGCTCCCTCTGCATATTTAAGCATGGCACAACGTTCTACAGCACCCTGCAGGCTCTGTGCAGCCTGGAAATAGCTGTTTTTTAACGTGATTCATGCCGAAGTAATTCGGAACGAAGTTATTTTTTGCCGAGAAATTCGGCGAAGTGAACGAAACGAATTTCGGGAAATTCGCCCATCTCTAGTTGAGAAGGTGGCAGCAACATCAGTAGGCCACAGAGTGGCACAATAACAGGTTGAGAAGGTGGCAGCAACATCACTAGGCCACATAGTGGCAAATGACAGGTTGAGAAGGTGGCAGCATCATCATTAGGCCACAGAGTGGCACAATGACAGCTTGAGAAGGTGGCAGCAACATCAATAGGCCACAGAGTGGCACAATTACAGGTTGAAAAGGTGACAGAAACATCAGTAGGCCACATAGTGGCACAATGACAGAGTGTGGAGGTGGCGGCAGCAATAGCAGCATGAGGTCAGAGAGTGGCACAATGTCAAATTCTAGAGGCGGCAGCAACATGAGTAGGCAAAAGAGAGGCACAATGACACAGCGTCCAGGTGGGAGCTGCATGAGTATGCCACAGATTGGCACAATGACAAAGTGTGGAAGTGGGTGGCAATGCCAGTCCCCAGAAAAGATGGTGGGTGACAGATGGAGCAGCTGGCTGCAGATGTGTGGCATCAGGCGGGTGGCAGCATCAGAATAGTAGCTGAGGCAGGTAGGCAGATGAATCCAGACTTATTTCTCAAAGTTCTGGTGAGGCGTCATGGCTGATGTAGTCTGACGCCTAATGCATTGGTGTGTGGAAATCCTGGCCGATCCACGCCTGATTCATCTTGACAAAAGTCAGTCGTTCCACATTTCCCGTGGACAAGGGGGTTCTCCTTGGGGTAATGATGGCCCCGCTGCACTGAACACCCGCTCTGATGCCACACTACTGGCCGGGCAGGACAGCTTTCTTCAGTGCAAACTCGGCAAGTTGCGGCCACACATCTAGTTTGGCTGCCCAGTAGTCCAGCGGATCTTCTATGTGGGGTGGCAGAGTGCTGTCTAAGAAGGCCACCACTTGCTGGTTTAGGGTCTGCTCCAGGTCCTGCTGCTTCTGCTGGTGAGTACTCTCCTCACTAGGCGGGTGAAGGAAGCTGCTCATCAACACCTCCAGTCTTAGGCTGCCGATGGAGCTGCTACTGCTCCTACCCCCCCCCCACATCCCCACAGCAGCTGTGGCAGTGGTACGTGAGCGATGAGGAACTCCCCGCTCGGACCTGTCAGAGGATGAATGATGGCGCACATAGGCAGCGGCCAACTGACTACATATGATTTCTCTATAGTACGTGAGTTTCTCCTCCCGATCGGAAGGTGGCAACAAGGCTACCATTTTGGACCGGTAGCGAGGGTCCAAGAGGGTGGAGAGCCAAAAGTCATCCCTTTGCCGGATGGTGACTATTTGGCTGTCACTAGCCAGGTAAATCAGCATGCTGCGGGCCATCTGCGCAAGTGACTCTGAGGGACTCCCTGCCCCCATCTCCACTGTATACGGCCACGGTGTGTCTGGGTCAGTTGCCTCATCTTCCTCATCTCCATCTACCTCCTCCAGCTGCTCCTGCTTCTCCTCTCCTGTCACCTGAGTAGAAAAATCACTAATTTCGCCAGACATTGCTTGTGCTCCAATGTCCTCCTCCTCCTCCTGCAGTTCATGTGGGTGTGAGATGTAGTCTCCACGTCTCCAGTCCCCTGACCAGACAGATTTTGCAGCATCTTTTCCAGAACATGAAGCAGTGAAATGACGTTATTCATCCCGTAGTCCTGGCGACTGACAAATAACATGGCCTCCTCAAATGGCCTGAGCAAGCGGCAGGTGTAATGCATGAGCTGCCACTGGTTGACATAAAAATTACACAGGGGAGTACTCCTATCTGCTTGGATCATCAAAAAATTGTTAATGGCCTTTCTCTGTTCATACAGTCAGTCTAACATATGGATGCTAGAATTCCAACGGGTGGAAACATCGCATAACAGCCTATGTTGGGGGAGGCCGTTCTGCTGCTGCAGCTCAAGGAGGGTGTGCTTGACCTTTTAGGAATGGATAAAGTGCATGGACAGTTTTCAGGCCATGTTTAGACTGTCTTGCAGATGGGTGGAAGACTTGAGGAACCGTTTGACAACCAGATTGGACATGTGCGCCATGCAGGGCGCATGGCTCAGCCCTCCTTGATGCAGCGTGGACACCATGTTCCTTCCAGTGTCTGTCACCATGGTTCCGATTTACAGTTGTCGCGGAGAAAGCCACACATTGATGTCGTGTTGCATGACACGGAGCAGTTCCTCCCCTGTGTGACTTCCTTCACTCAGGCAAACCAGGTGTAGAACTGCGTGACACTGCTGTGCCCTGCACATGTGGTATGATGGAGCAGCACTTAGACTTGTGGTAGCTGAGGTGGTGGTGGAGGAAGAGGCGGACATTGGCGCAGGAACAGCAGTTTTACATTGTGGAGGAGAACGCGGTGTCTCCTGTCCAAATTGCTGGTGTGGCTGGGCAGGAAGCACACTCACCCAGTGGGCCGTAAAGGACATGTACTGTTCCTGACCGTAGTTACAGCTCCACACATCCGCGCTGCCGTGCACCTTGGAAGAAACCGATAGGCTCAAGGACTGGCCCACCTTCTGTTCTACATATTTGTGCAGGGCTGGTACTGCCTTTTTCGAAAATAAATAACAGCTTGGGATTCTCCACCTCAGTTCGGCACAAGCCATTAGTTCTCTGAACGGTGCATAGTCCATCACTTGGTAAGGGAGAGACAGGAGCACGGTCAGCATCTGCCTTAGAATTGTTGGGATCACACTGCCGTCTCTTGGCAATCGCCTCGGTGAACGACTGCTGGCGCCATGAGTGGCGAGGAGCAGGAGCATCTGGACCGGTAGATGATAGGAAAGACAAACAGCTCCCTTTTGCAGAGGTGGTGGAGCCTTGACTGTCTGAAATGGCATGCGTGCCACTGGGTGCTGCTGCTGTTGCTGCGGCAGGATGGACCACCACATCTGAGACATGTTTCTCCCAGGTCACTGGATGGTGACACTACATGTGTTGACACAGGTCCATGGTGCCAACATTAGTTCCCTGGCCACTCTTCACTTTCTGCCCACAGATTCTACATATAAACATGTTCGGCTCCTCCGGTGTCTTAAAGAGGATGTATCGCTTCTTTAGTTGGGCTGATTCATACTGCTCTCAGCTTCTCAACTCTAGAAATGCAGGGGCGTTTCTTCCCCTCCCAGCTGGGTGACCTCATCCCCCCTTCGTGGTCCATGCTGGCTCCCGAGACTCCCCCCCCCTCTCTGAGTCCACATGTCACTGTGTCTCTCCCTATGCAGTCTTATTTTCTAAGATCTGTATACATAACACAGGCTGCATTCAATCTAGACTGAGCACTGATATCTTTTCCTCTCACAGCTGGAGATTTATTACAGTTGAATCCAGCTTTCTATGAACGGCACAGATCTCCCTCTATGCAGGAGAGTTAGGCACCGAGACACAACTGTGCTGTTTTCTGATTGTAGAATCTGCTGCAGTTTGTTTCTGCTAGGTGTGTAGAGAGAAATTGCTACGGCCCCTAACTCTGAGTCAGAGAGGCCGGGATCGACACACAATTGTGCTGTTTCCTAATTGTAGAAGCCGCTAATAAGTTCTACCTTTTGGAGCTTCTCTAGTTGCTGAGTGAATCCCAATTGTTATGGCTCCAGACCCCGGACGCCTGGGCCTCCTACCACCTCTATCAGATATAGATACGATAAGTCAGGTATCCACACAAGACAGAGTGAGCGCTTGAACAAAGAAGAAGAAGAAGTATTTATTAATACAGCAGTGAGTTTATATAAGTTTGGTTATAAGTGCTGACTGACATGCGCATTTAGCCGGAGCACAAACTTTTACAGCTAACATTAGAGATAACATTCATAGAGTTCCGTTATAATTTCAAGGTCCTGAAGCAAAGGCGAGAGTCCTTGAAATGTATCTTGTGTTGAACCATGAATTCTAGCTTGTGTCGGACAGGAGCTTTAACCCTTAACAGCTTTTCTAATGACATCTAATTGCAAAGTTGCTTGTTTTCACGGTCCCCTTATTCTGAAGACCATTCAATGAAATGATACAACCCCTTTAACAAAAAACTGCCACACCGCCGAGTAGATGATTTTACTGCCAACGCTCCGCACTGACTGACTACTACCGCCGCTGCCTCGGTGAGCCCCTGTGCCACTACTTTCTTGGACCTGCAAAGCAGGTTTTCTACCCCGTGGCCGTTTGGCTCCCGACCTTGTACTGCTGCCACCCTGCTGACTCACGGACACACTACCGACTAGCTGGATGCGCCGCTGCCAGATGCACAAGCTTACACCCTCTTCTCCTGACTATGATGAAAATATTCTTGCTTACCTCCATGTATTATATTAATATGTTAATACAGTACATGAATTAATTTAATCAATTCATAAAAACTGTTTAGATTTCCAGGTTATAGTTTTCAAAGAAAAATTAAAAATATTTTATCAAAATTACTTCTGAATATGAATTTGCAATCTGTAATCGTCCTCCACTTACAATTCTTTTTATTTTACTGCATGTTTTATGTGCAGTTCCGCCTTAGGCTCCCCCTGAAGTAATAAGGTATGAGTGTAAGAGTATGTTCACATGGTGTAATTGTGGGGCGCATTTTAGCGCGTATTTGCACTTCAATATGCCCAAAATGCTCCCTGCAATTACAGTAATTCATAGCTCTCATAGAGAGCTATGAATTACATCCGTCTCCCCGGTGTACAATACACGCAGATTGTATGCCGGGTGAGAGAAGTGACATGTCACTTCTTCACGGTGCTTGCGCGCCACTGATACTGGAAGTGAATGGGACCTGCCCCCTACGCTTTTGAAGTACACGCTGGCCAGCACTGCACTGGCCAGTTTTAAAAAGACTGCACTGAGTTTCAACCTAAAACTTCTTTTTCTACATGCATTCACTTCCAGCCCTGTTGAGTTTTATGGTCACAAAAGTGGACCTTTTGACACATTATCTAACTAATCTAAACAAAAGGTTTTCTTTTATTTCTAGCTATTAACCTATTAACCCCATTATCCTCCTCATCCTTGATACACAAAGTAGCAAGGATGTGACATCTGCTGCTTCTTTTCTCCTCCTTTTGCTTCCAATCTTGCTTTTCTTTCATTTTCCTGGTCATGTATGAGCTGGAACTGAGGGCCATGGTCATGGACAGCAGCATTTTCGAGTAGAGCAGACAGAGTCCAGCGAGCAGCGCTTATCATGACTTTGTGTGTCATCGTCCTAACACTAGCTAGAAGAGGTAAGTCTTAATCAATATCTGCTGTTACACAATTGATAAATAAAATAAGTAATGTTCAATAAAAAAAGTGATGATCCAACATTTACAGAACAATGCCAATAACAACAAAACAAGACTATAGAGAATAAGCACACCAGTTCAAGTCAAGACAATCACCAGCAAGGAATTGAAGGCAGAAGGGATCTTAAATAGGAAGTCACAGACCCTGTCCAGAGTATGATTGGACTGGCTCCCTGAAATCCAGAACACAGCCTAATTGGTGCAGACAGCTGTCAATTACACCTCGTCCAACTCACCTACCACTCCACACAAAACCAGAAGCAGCAAATCATCATCAGCAGAATTTGGCAAAGTAGAATTCAGACTGAGAAAACAGCGAAAAGCGCAGTTTCTGCAGTAAAATACTGGTGGAGTATCACACAGAGGCCTGACCAGGCATGATACATTATTTCTGACATTTTTTGCTTTCTACTGTGGTGAAAGTGTATCATGAGTGGACAAGTGGCACCATTGTGAATAACCGATGTGGAAACTGCAGAGCGCTATACGCCATTGATGTGAGATTTCAGCATCAGCTACAAGATTGTGTAAGGGCAGACCGACATGCTACAGTGGAGCAACTGACCACCAAAATTAAGTCACATTTTCTGCTTTATCAAATGGATGGATGTTGACAAGTCAGGTGAGAAATATCAAGAAGAAACAACCTGCTGTCATTGCTTGAAGAACACAAACCTGGTTGTGGCAGTGTTGTAGTTTAGAGGAAACATTCATGTCATCTTCTGGGCCTAATCATCCTTGTCGAAGACATACATAACCAATTTGGGTCCATCCTTGCAGATCATGTACACCTGTAATACTGGTGAAAAAGTAAAGTAGGCCAAAATGGGAGTTAACAATGTTTTCTTTATTTAACAGTTGAACAGGAATGGGAACCACACTTTTAATTTTGGCTCCTCTAACTAGGGCTAACTAGGAATCTTCTAACTAGGGCTTACTGGAAGCCAGTCACTGCTGTCTCTGACGTTCTGACCTGTACTTCAGCGGCGTGTCTGTGGGACGGGTGTCTCCCTCTCTGTCCATACTCTGTCTGGGTCCTCAATTCGGCTTTACGGTGTGCAAGCTGAGCTGCACCATGAGAAAACAAGACAATCAACATGGCTACGTTTTCAAACAGTGGACTTCCCCCGAACACTGCTTTCTAACTCTTCCCTCTTAACCCACCTCTGGTAGTGTCCAAACTCCTAACTGCAGAATCTATCCTTACACACCCATGCATGCTGATTGTGTTCCTTGGGGAGGATAGAATGTTCCAGAAAGACAATGCAACAGGTTACCTCACTAGAAATGTCCAAACTTCATTGGAAAAGTATTACCAGAGCATCCTAATTCCACAGACTTGAACCCAATTAAGTATCTACTTGTGACAATCTTGATCATTATGTTTCCTAGATGGATATTTCCCAATACATCCTCCTGATGCGCTGCAATCAGCATGGCTCCTGACAGCTGTAAAAACTTACCAGGACCTTAGTGAAACAATCCAGCCCATTTAGCTGCTGTCCATGCTGCACATGGTGATTACTCTGGATATTCAATGGTGGTCATATTTGAAAAAACTTAGGGGAAGAGAGCTAAATTCACCAGTGTCACCTGTAGGATACAATGGCACTGATGAGTCCCATAAGCCTTTTGAAATATTCAAATACCAGTTGAATGTAAAAGGCAATAATCTTCCACATTCAAGGCCTCTCACTTAGCCAGCCGGTAAGTTCTACTCTGCACTAATGAGGGGCAACATCCCGAAACAGCTGTATGGAGATGATCAAAAGTGACACGGCTTGAATCCTTTTACACCCTGTGTCAGTCACTGCACTGGTTGCCCATCCAGTACAGGATACAGTATAAACTCAGCACTCTCACCCATAAAGCTCTCCACAGCGCTGTTCCTCCCTACATCGCCTCCCTAGTCTCTGTCTACCGCCCTACCCGTGCTCTCCGCTCTGCTGATGATATCAGACTACATTCCACAATCATCCGAACCTCCCATGCCCGCCTACAAGATTTCACACATGCGGTACCAATTCAATGGAATATGCTACCGCGGGCGATCAGGCACATTCACAACCCACACCGTTTTAAGCGGGCCCTGAAAATACATCTTCTCGGACTGGCCCACCAAGATCCCTAACTGATTTCACACACATCTGTCACTCCCTGCACTTGGGCACTCACAGGCACTTATCTGTATATAGATGTACAGTCTGGGTGGCAGGTTCATCCATTTTCATGTAAACCACCCCCTATTTATGTAAACATTGCCGGGACCATTGTAAACTTGGCACTTCTTACCGGATGTTTCACTCATACACCCTAATAGATTGTAAGCTCTCACGAGCAGGGCCCTCACACCTTGTGTCTCATTTGTAAGTACTTTTAATGTGTAATGACTGTATGTTTACCCTTGAATTTGTAAAGTGCTGCGGAATATGTTGGCGCTATAGAAATAAAAGATTATTATTATTATTATTATTATTATTATTAAGGCTCAGTGGGTCAGATGTAACTTAAAGATTTCTGTATCCAATAGATGGCACTGGAGAGTTCAGCTCTCTACCAAAAAGCATTTTGAAATATTTGAATACCTCCACACGCTTACATGGTGCTTCCCTCTAATGAGATACATTACCCCTTCTGGTGGTCACAATAATGTTGCTTGGCTGTGTGTATCTATGTTTAGTAAAGTCCTATACTGCATTAAGCTAACCATTTAGCATTCCACTACTGTTGAATGGTTAACTTTGTACTTGAATCATGTGACCTATACAAGTTAATCTAATGAATTGGGGCTCCTTTACATAATGTTCTTTCTGAGATCTTAAAATGCATCAAAATTACATTTTAAAACATTATTTTAATATAACATGCATTTCTATGGCTTTTTTTAAACAATTTTAGTGGCATATTTATATTTAATGTTATTTTAGTGTTTTTCCAGTCTTACAGAGAATTCTATGCAAAAAATGTCAAAATAAAAATCATGCACAGGGCTTACTGCATTCTGAAACATATGCCATTGGCTCAAAAACAACATAAAAATGGGAAAACTTAAGTTGGTTTTTACATTTCTCGAAATAATTTATAGCAACATCTGATGCTGTGTATAAAACAAGCCTGGTAAGGACACAGCTCTGTCCATTATACATAGCTGTTCTATATGATTCCTTATCCCTTTACTTTTACCAGTTACTCAGCACCCTCTAGAGAACATTTGTAAAATCTTTTCAGCTGTTAAGAATATAATATTTAAAGTGAAGGCTGGGTAACTTATTTTACTGTTGCCTGCATTAGCTCATGGAGAAATTGCATTAGGGTTTACCAATTTTGTGGCATATAATGTGGGTAGGTAAAGATAGCATTACAAAAACACTTAATAGAAAACAGATTGCCATAATATTACTTTGTTCTATATGTCAAACCAGACTTTTATCTTACAGAAATATACAGTGTAATATGTAAAGAAATATACAGTATATATTTTATTAACCACCCACTTAATGACCAGGCCTGAAAGGGCTTTAACCCCTTATGGATACTGGATTAATGGGTACATCATATTGTCAGTAAGGAGCTATAGTGCGGGCTTTCATGCTAAGTACACTCCATAGATGGTGGGTGCCAGATGATTATTAGTGCTGACACCTGCCGCAAACAGCTCCAATTCCTGCTTTTCAATCATGTAGACACTGTGGTGACCATAGGCCACCATATCTAAAGGAATGAGGAACTGTTTCTCTCTCTTGTCTTCCTTTCCTCCTTTACTTTTTATTAATTGTATGCAGGGGCATCACTAGGACGTTTTATTTTTGCCCCAAACTTGCCTGTGCCCCAAACCCCGCCAGGTTCCAGGCCACTGCAGTGGGCCTGGAGCGCCGACGGTCTCTTCAACTGTATGTGCGTATCCTGGATGCACATACTGTTGAAGGCTCCGCAGAGCAAAGAGCGCACGCTCCCTGGTTCGCAGATTACTCCACTGAGCTGCAAGCAGGCTTGTGGCCCACTGGAGTATCTGGCACAGGCGGCATGAGAACGTCATCATGCTGCTTGCGCGGCATGATGACATCATGCTGCCTGTGCTGGAAGGAAGATGGAGACCAGCGGGAGCTTCAGGGAGCAGGGAAAGGTGAGTACTGTTTTTATAATATGCCCTATTACCTACCTATATCTATACCGGGGGCACTTTTACCTAACTTTAGCTATACTGGGGACCTTTTACCTACCTATATCTATACTGGGGGTCAGTGTCGGACTGGTCCACCGGCGAATCAGAGGGTCCCCCGGTGGGCCCCGGGCCCGACACAGTGGGGCTGCCGGGTCCCGGTAGTCCCCATAGTGCTTAACTATGTATAGATTGTGTGGCCGAGAAGCTGGCGGTGTGATGATGTCACGGCCGCCAGTATCAGGCAGAAGAGAAAGGTGGTTGGCTGGTGAATGAGCTAAGGTAAGTATTATTGTTATTAGTTTTAATGGCGGTTACCTGCCTAAGGGGACATATCTATATACCTGCCTAACTGAGGGGACCTATATATACCTGCCTAACTTAGGGGGCCTATATATGCCTGCCTAACTGAGGGGACAATACATGCCTGCCTAGCTTCCTATCTGAGGAGACCTATACACCTACCTAACTGAGGGAACCTATAGAGCTTCCTGTCTGATGAGGGGAGCTTTAGAGCTACCTAACTGAGGGGACTTATATACCTATAAGTAAGGAGTTGCTGGAGAATTCTAAGATATTTGTGTCCAAATCTGCAGGGACAAG
Organism: Phyllomedusa bahiana; assembly: GCA_025379985.1. Classification (NCBI taxonomy): domain Eukaryota; kingdom Metazoa; phylum Chordata; class Amphibia; order Anura; family Hylidae; genus Phyllomedusa; species Phyllomedusa bahiana. Next base: position 234 of record JAODAL010081070.1, on the reverse strand, counting down.
TGTTGGCCAGGAGAAGTCAGTATGAAGGTGTGGACCGGATGAAGAAGAAAAGGCAACGTGAATGACTAATCGGAGAAGCGTCACCTGTGAGTCACTAAATGTGACTGAACTGTAATCACTTACATATGTGCAAAGTGTAATGGTTTATATTCAGTAATAGTATGGCAGTATTATTCAGTCTTTATATAGTGGTGATATTTGGTCAAGGTGTTGAGAAATAATTCAGTTACTAGG
>JAODAL010081069.1:0-12024 GCA_025379985.1 Phyllomedusa bahiana | reverse complement strand
CAAGCAGAAACCCCCCCAGGGGCCCAGGTACGTACTCCAAAGTGTACACTAATTGTTTGCCCCCGTGGGAAAACCCGGGAAAAAACCCCTACCAGGGGTAAAAACTGCAAGTCTACCCATCGCCCCAGGTCTCATTGAGGGCCCATCCCTGAGACGAGGGGTCTGAAGGGGGCGGAAAACTCCTTTATGATTTCGGCATGCATGGAAGATGGGCCCTTGGGGGGTTGGCTAGTTCTTTTTTTTCGGCTGATGTATTGTGAGACCCCCTCTTAACTCCCTGATCCAAGACATAAGTTAAAGATTTTACTAATGGAAGTTGGGTCTTTGCACTTGTTTATATTTTGATGTATCGACAAAATAAATTCAATTCCCCTTGTACAAATCTTTTCCGGGCCTTGGGTGCCCCCCCTTTTCTGCCTGTTTTATAACCAATCTATCATTGTTTGAAATTTTTAAGGGCTATCTGTTCTTGTATAGTCAAATTCCTTCCTTTTTCTTTGTGGGTTTACTATTCACTCTTTGCTCTAAATTTCCCGTAAATTTCCTCTTTCTACTTGGAAAAATTTCCAAGTGGGCACAATGACACAGTTGGGGGGGTACGGCAGCAGAAACGGCACAAACATGAGGGGCAGACAGTGGGACAAAAGACATTCTGGAGGTGGCCGAAACAGGGTAGGCCCAGAGTGGCCAATGAAGAGTGTGGAGGTCACGACAGCAGCAGAATGAGGTCAGACAGTGGCCCCAATGACATTTGGAGGGGCAAAAATTAGTAGGCCACAGAGTGGGACAAAGACAGAGAGTTAGGTGACGGCGGCAGCAGATGAGGTTCAGAAGTGGCACAATGACATTCTGGAGGTGGCAAAAACAGGAGTACCCACAGAGTTCACAATGCAGAGAGTGGAGGTGATGGCAGCGCGCATGGGGTCAGACAGTGGCACAATGACACAGTTGTAGGTTACAGAGAGCCACACAGCAGCATGAGATCAGAAGTGGAACATGACATTTTGGAGGGGGCAAAAAAAAAGGAGAGGCCACAGAGGGCACAATGCCAGTGTGGAGTTTTGGGAGCACCAAGCAGCAGCAGGGTCAGACAGTGGCACAATGACATTTGGAGGTGGCAAAAAAGGAGTGGGCCACAGAGGGGCACAATGACGGTGTGGAGGACGGCACAGCAGCAGAGGTCAGACAGGGCCACTGAATTCGGGAGGTGGCAAAAACAGGAGTGGGCCACAGAGGGGCACAATAACCATGGGGGAGGTTACGGCAACCCACAGCACAGCATGAGTCAGACAGGGGCACAATGACATTCTGGGGGGGCAAAAACGGATAACCACAGAGGGGCACAAACAAGAGGGGGGTAAGGTGGCAGCAGCATGGGGGCAACAGTGGAAAAAATGACATTCTGAGGGGGCAAAAACAGGAGTAGGCCCAAGTGGCAAATAACACATGTGGATTTTAGGGCAGCACCCACAGCAGCAGCATGAGGTCAGACAGGGGCACGATGACATTCGGGAGTGGCAAAAACAGGAGTAGGGCCAAAGAGTGGCAAAATGAAAAGAGTGGGGGGAAAGGGGGCAGCAGCAGAGGTAGACAGTGGCAAAATGACATTCTGGAGGGTAAAAAACGGAGTAGGCCCAGAGTGGCACAATACACAGTGTGGATGCCCACGGACCAGCAACAGCAGCAGCAGCATGAGGCATGATTTGCAAAATGACAAGCGGGGAGGTGATGGCAGCAGCAGCAGAGGTCAAGAGTGGCAAATGAGAGTGTAAGGTGGGGTCAATCCCAGCCCCTGGAAAAGATGGTGGTCGCTGAGGGAGAAACTGTCGCGATGGTTTGAAACAGACGAGTGGCGGCATCAGTAGTGACTGAGGCAGGTATTTTAAACCCCAGACTCTTTTCTCAAGTTTGGGTGAGGCTCAGGGCTGATTAGTCTGCCCGCCTAAGGCATTGTTTTTTTGAAGTCCTGGCCGATCCTCCCTGATTCATCTTGAAAAAGGGTCAGTCTTTCCCCACTTTTCCCATGAACAACGGGTTACCCTTTGGGGGTAACGAGGGCCCCCCCCCCCATGAACACCCGCTCGTTGCTACACTACGGCCCGGGCGGGACAGCTTCTCCACTGCAAACTCGGCAAGTTGCGGCCACACATCCTTTTGGCTGCCCATATCCATGGATTTCTAACGGGGGTGGTGATGCTGCCCAGGTAAGCCACCACCTTTTGGGGTTCGGGGGCCCTGCTCCAGGCCTGCGGGCGCTGCTGCTGGCGACTCCCCTCCCACTACGGGTAAAGGGAAAGCTGCTCATCAGTGCCCAGATTAGTTGCTGCTGAGGAGCGGTACTGCCCTACCCCCCCCCCCCACCCCCCCCTAGACCATGCAAGTATGTGAGCGCTGAAGCCCCCCCGGGTCAATTGTCAGAGGAGGGCGATGCCGCACATAGCAGGGGCCCCAACTACTATGGGGGATTTCCCTATAGTATTTGGTTTGTCCTCTCTCTCAGCAACTGGGAAAAAGGCTCCCATTTTGGACCTTTTAGGGGGGGCCCCAAAGGGGGCGGGAGCCAGAAGTCATCCCGGGCCGGGGATGCTGATATTCGGCTGCACTACCAGGCTAACACATGCTGCGGGCCATTGCACAAGTGACTCCGAGGGGGTCCCCCCCCCTAAATTTGTATACTCCACTTTTTTTTTGGGGCATCTGCCCCGTCTTCCTCATCTCCATCTACCTCCCCCAGCTCTCCTGCCCTTCTTCTTGTCACCCCGGGTAGAAAATCCACTCATTTCACCAGACAATGCTTCTGCCCAATGTCCCCCTCCCCTCCATTTCAGTCCCCAGCGGGGCTCATGTGGCCGCGAGATGTAGTCGCCACGCCCATCCCTGCCCAGACAGATTTTTCAGCATCTGTTCCAGGACATGGAGCAGTGGAATGACGTTATTCATCCCCGTAGTCCCCGGGGACGCATATAACGTCGCCTCCTCGATGGCCTCAAAAAACGGCGGTGCACGCTGAGCGCCACTGGTGCCCCCTGGTCATTAAAAAATCATTAAAGGTCTTTCCTGTTTTATACAGTCGGGGCCCAAAATGTGCAGGCTGGGAAATTCCAACGGGGGGAAACATCGCATTCAAGTGGTTTGGGGGGGCCGTTTTTCCCCCCAATTCGAGGGGGGTGTTCCTGGCTTTTTAGGGAAAGGAGAAGTGCATGCACAGTTTTCCTGCCCTTTCAGAATCTTTGAAGATCGGGGGAAGACTTCAGAACCTTTTCAAACCAGATTGAACACATGGATCCGATTTGCAGTTGGCGTGGAAAGCCCCACATCGATTTTCTCTGCATAACGCGGGCGTTTCCCCCCCTGTGTGACTTCGTTCGCCGGGGCAAGCCAGGTGAGAACTGCGTACACCGCTGTGCCCTCACATGTGGTTGATGGACATACTTTTTGGAGGGTGAGATGATGGGGGTTGGTGAAGGGGGAGGAGGCGGCATTGGCGCAGGAGCCCCGTTTGACAGTGGGGGAAAAGCGACGTCCCCCTGTCCAAGTTTTGGTGTGCCTGGGTAGGAAACAATTACCCAGTGGGCCTTAAAGGACATGCCTGGCCCGACCGTAGTTACAGCTCCAACGCCGCGCTGCCGTCACCTTGGAACAAAACCCATAAGCTCAAGGGCTGGGCCCCCCTTTTTTCTACATTTTAAGTGCTGTATGCTTTTTTGGAAAAGAAATTAGGTTGGCTCTCCTCTCGGGTCGCACAAGCCCTTTTTCTCTGAAAGGTCAGAGTCCACCATTTGGAAAGGGAGGGACAGCATCCCCAAAAAACTTGGACAAGGGACGGTCCTTCTCACCTTAGGGTGGTTTGGGCAATTTTTGCTCTTTCAATCGCCTCGCTGAACATACCTGGGGCCCATGAGTTCGAGGAGCAGGGCACGGGGTGGGAGATGATGTCAAAGAGAAAAAGCTCCCTTCAAGGGGGGTGGAGCCTTGACTGGCTGCAGGCTTGCTTCCCCTGGGCCTGCTGCTGCTGTTGCTGCAGGGCAGGTGGACCCCAATCTGAGCCTGTTTCTCCCAGGCCACCGGATGGTGACCTGATTGTTGACGCAGGGCCGTGGTGCCAACGTTTCTCCCTGGGCCCGTTCACTTTGCCTACAGATTCTACATATACCCAGATTCTACATATACTCCTCCGGTGTCTTAGCAAAGAACTGCCATACCGCCGAGTATCGGATTTTACCGCCAACGCTCCGCACTGAGTGACTACTGCCGCCGCTGCCTTGCTGAGGCCCTGTGCCGCTATATTCTTGGACCTGCGAAGCGGGTATTTACCGCGTGGCCGCTTGGCTCCCGACCTCACACTGCTGCTATCCTGCTGACCCCACAGCCACACAACCCACTTGCTGGGTGCGCCGCTGCCTGACGCGCAAGCTGAAGCCCCTCTTCTCCTGACGACGATGAAGCCCTTGCCTCACCCGCTCCCAAGTGCGGTCGGCTAAAATCATCATCTATTTGTGTTTCAATGCACTGCTGTCCTCATAAACCCGGGCTTGGTATGCAGAGGCTGACCCCTCACAACATGACCTCCCAGCCACTTTCCACATCTATACTTTGCCGCCTACTGCAAGAAGCAGGGGATATTGGCCCCATTTCTCACTGCCAAGTAGCTGCTGACTGCCCTCCTCAAATTGTTCATCCTCGCTATATAGTGGCGCTGAGTAGTGTTGAGCGATTTTTATCGACAAAGTTGAAATTGGCAAGGTTTTTATGGTGATCGAAATTTCCAGATCATGCGATAATTTAGGTTAAAATCTGTGCATCATCTATTACGATCGCGCCATTTTCGGCGCTTCCTGTCCCTTTTGGCGGCCAGCAAATCAGCTTACAGAATAGAGCAGGGTGAGATGTGTGTGCAACGTCATGACTGGGATGTGTATGGTTGCGATTGGCTGGAAAAATCACATGACCTCGTCTCATTGTTGACGTGGCAACATGCTGGAATTCCACCCTCCACATGCTCCAGCGATTGTGGCAGCAGCGCAGTACGAAGTGACACATGGCCTGACAAGCAGCGGTGCGGACCTCGGGGTGTTGAGCCACCGAGAGTGAGGCAGGTGAAAGAGCTCTGCACCATCCTTGCCAGTTTTGAAGAAGCCACCAAAAGGGTCAGTGCGGACAATGTTTTTTTCAGAAATGACATTGGGGGTGTTTTTAAAGCTCTGAAACAACATTTCCCCCCCAAAAGCGACGGAGGAGGAGACGGACACAGATGCGACACGGAGCCTTTCCCCTCCCCGTCAAACCCAAAAGGCCCGCATTTCCAATTTCATGGGTCTTAAATTAGGCAGGGGGTTCGGGGTCCAGAGCTACTGCAATTTGGGGGGGCATCAGCTCTCAGGGTGCTTCTCTCAGGCAATTCAGGGCTGTGTTGAAGCTGTGCCGGGGGCAGGGGAAGGAGGAGGAGGAGGAGGAGGTATTCCTAGACACCAAACTTTACTGACGTCTCTCCCGGGGGGAAAGGGGGTTTGGGGCCCAAATTTTTTGAGGCGGAGGGGGGAAATGAGGAAGATATTTTTAATAGCCCCCCCTCGCCCCCAGGGGCCTTGGGGAAATCAAGGCCCCCATCTCTCACAAGTGTTTTGGAAATGCCCCTTTTCCCCCCAACCCATGATCCCCGTTTAAAGGGGGCCAAATCAAAATGAAAAACAGTTACTGGGGGGCCCACCCTCCTGGACCCCCGGTACAAAACAAAATTCGGGCATTTTTCCTTCCCACCCACCCAAATAAGAAAAAAATTGAAAAATTTGGAACCTTGCGTTTGGGTTTCAACGGAAACATCTTTTTGCGTCGCTTCACGTTCCCCAAATGTAAAGGTGGAACAACTTCAGCGCGTGACAGCAGTAGAGTGAAAAAGTGGGCAAAGCGGCAGCACAGGCAAGGGGGCAAACCTAAGGGGTGACCTCTGGCAATCTTTTTTTAAACCACCTCACCAACGCATGGAATGCAGGGAAACACCCCAACCCCACAGAGACCCAAGCTTAAGATCATGGGCCAAGCGACTATCTGCTGGGGTCTCAACACCGATTTTTTTGGGAAAGTTTTCCGGGACCCAATAGACTTCTGGAAACCAAAAGGACGAAGGGCCCCCAAAGCGGCTCGTCACCCCCGCCACCCGCCCAGCAGCCAGCCAAAATCTGAGGGGAAACCTTCAGCAAACTGGGGGAAGCATTACAGACAAACCCCTCCGGCTTTTCCCACAATAATGGGATCTTTAAACTTTCATCAAGAAAAAATCAGGCTGGTTCTCTGAGATGTTGTAACCCCAATTGCCGAGGCCCCCGATTATTTTGCCGGCCCTTACTTCACATTCCCTTTCCCAAACAAAAATTGGTCCTTTGAAAAATGTTTTTTAAAATGATCATTTTTTACTGAAATTTTTTTATTCTCTTTTCCCCAACAGTTAATTTTGCGGGGTTTTTTGCTGGAGGAGACTGTAAAAGACAGAAAGGGTTTTCCATGACAACAACCTTTTTTCCCATTTCCTCACTTTATTTTTTAGAATTTTTCGCATTGTCAATGGTTTTTGAGGTCATTTTTGCTGTAAATACAGCTAAAATTAAAGGTCCTTTTGGAAAAGAAATTTGGCTTTTTAAATGGCATTTCCCTCACAATTTTTTTTTTTAAAAGTGGCTGAAATCATACTTTTTAAATTTTTTTGGGGGCATGTACTGTGGAAAACACAATAATCATTTGTCCTTTTGGGAAAAAAATGTGGCCTTTTTAAATGGGATTTTTTTTTCCCCCCAATTTTTAACAAATGGCTGAGAATTCCCTTTTTTTAATTTTTTTTGGGGGAAAGGGTGCTTTGAAATTTCAGCAATACTAAAAGGGCCCCATTTTAAAAAATGTTTTTTCCAAAAAGAAAATTTGTTCTTCACAATTGGCCCAAAAATGGGGTAAAAGGGGCATGCTTTGGGAAATTTTTTGGGGGGATTTTTCTTTGAAATGCAAGCTATACTAAAAGGTCCAAATTAAAAAAAATTTTTTGTTTCTAAAAGAAAATTTTTCTTTACAATTGTCCCCAAAATTTGGGCCCATTTGGGGCCCTGCTTTGGGAATTTTTGGGGGGATTTTGCTTTAAAAATTTCACTATACTAAAAGGGCCAATTTTAAAAAAAATGTTGTTTCTAACAGACAAATTTTTTCTTCACAATTGGGCCCAAAAGTTTGGTCAAAGGGGATTTGGTTTCTGGGCAGAAACAGGAAAAAAACTAGGACACTGTTAATAACACAAATTGCAAAATGACTTTTTTTTTTGCAAGATCTTTAACCCTAGCTATCAATCCCGTATTGAAAACAAAACCCCTTTTTAAAACAATTAAAAAAAAAAAAACAAAGACATTGGGGATTCCCATTCAATTTTTTAAAAAAGTGTTTTTCTAGAATTTAATACTAAAAAACTTGCATGTACAAAATAATTTTTAAAAAAAAAACCCCCTGAAAAATACAAGGGGGTACAGGAAAACTTTAAACCCAAAGAAGGGTTTTTCAGAAAGGGCAAGGAGTATGGAGGGACGGACAGAAAAAAGTAAGAACAATTTCCTCCAGCAGTTTATAAAATAAGAAAAAAAATGCCAAAAAAAAGGGCACCCGGGGGGAACAAAGGGGCGTTAACCACCTATTTTCCCAAATGAAGCTCAAAAAGGTCCGCACTCATACCCAGGGGCAAAGCCTTACCCCGGACAGGGAAAAAAGTAATTGTCCCTAAACTAAAATGGGGGTTGAAAAACTCCTTTTTCCCCACTTTTTTAAACTGGGGTCCCTGGGAGGTTTGGGGCTCATGCTTTTGGGGCCCCGGACAGTATATCCCAATTTTCCAGGGAAAATAAATGGGGGTTGAAAGACTCCTTTTTTTTGGCACTTTTGAAACCCGGGGGTCATGCAGGTTTTTGGGTCATGCTGTGGCCCGGGGGCATATATAGTCAAAATCCAGTTTAAACTAAAATGGTGGTTGAAAGACTCCTTTTTTCCCGGGAGTTTTTAAATTTTTGGGGCATTATTTGGAGCCATGCTGGGGGCCCAGGACAGGTTTTAGTCAATGTCCAGTTAAACTAAAATGGTGGTTTTAAAAAACCTTTTTTTTTCCCGGGACTTTTGAATCTGTGGGCGACAAAGGGTTTTAAAAAGGGCATTCCCGCGGTAAAAGGGATATATTCAATGTCCAGTGAAACTAAAATGGTGGTTTAAAAAACTCCTTTTTCCCCGGGACTTTTGAATCGTGGGTCAACAGGGGTTTTAAAGGTCATTCGCGGGAAAAAGGACAATATGTTTTAAAGGGCCAGTGAAACTAAAAAAGTTTGGTTTTTAAAGAAATCCTTTTTTCCGGCACCCTTTTTAAAACTGGGAAATCCCTGCAGGGGGTTTTTACTCATGCTGTGGGGCCCCGGGGAAAGTATAGTCCCCAAGTTTCCCGTGAAACTAAAAGGGGGTTGAAAGACTCCTTTTTCCGGCACTTTTGAATCTGGGGGTCATGCAGGTTTGGGGCTCATGCTGTGGCCCAGGACAGGTATAGTCAATGTCCAGTGAAACTAAAATGGTGGTTGAAAGACTCCTTTTCCCGGCACTTTTGAATCTGGGGGTCAGACAGGTTTAATGGTCATTCTGCGGTACAGGACAGATATAGTCAATGTCCAGTGAAACTAAAATGGTGGTTGAAAGACTCCTTTTCCCGGCACTTTTGAATCTGTGGGTCAGACAGGTTTAATGGTCATTCTGCGGTACAGGACAGGGACAGTATATGTCCAGGGAAACTAAAATGGTGGTTGAAAGACTCCTTTTTCCGGCACTTTTGAATCTGGGGGTCATGCAGGTTTTGTGGCCCAGGACATGTATAGTCAATGTCCAGTTCAACTAAAATGGTGGTTGAAAGACTCCTTTTTCCGTCACTTTTAAATCTGGGCTCTTGCTGCGTTCCAGGACAGGGATATTCAATGTCCAGTTCAAGTAAGATGATGGTTCAAATCATACTGCCTTCTTTCACTTTTTAATTTGTGGGTGATGCAGGTTTAAGGGTCATGCTGTGGTACAAGACAGGGATAGTGAATGTTGTGTGTTTTTTTTTTCTGTGGCTTTATAACCTAAGTGTGTTGCCTAAGATGTAGCACGTATCCATTTGACTGTTGTGGATTTAATTTTCCAGCTTCTCCAGCCCTGTTTGGGTGTAAAGAATGAAGGTGTTGTTGCTCTCCCATAGACTTAATGGTCATCGCTCATAATCGACTGCTCACTATCGACTATCGACTTTTGTCGATGATGGTCGACTATCGACCATCGACCGATGTCGATGGTCAACGTAATCGCTCAACACTAGCGCTGAGCCCAGACCACATAGTAGATCTCTGGCTGAGGGAACCGGATGGGACAGAGGCGGGTTGAGGACAGGTGAGGGCCGCTGACCCGCTCCCGGGCCATGCCAACTAAGGGTTGTGTCTCACGTTCCCACCGACTCTTGGCTGGGGTTGTCAGATGTCATCTGGGAGGAAGTGGATGACCTCGTCAACCAATCAAGAACCCTTGGGTCGCTGGTCAGCACACCGGCCGCTAGGATACAGCGGCAGTTGTGGACTCACCGAGTGACCCCTGCTGCGACGTCCCCTTGCTGTGCTGCGACCTGGGCCTGCTCCAGGAGTGTTTGTGCCACTGCCACTCATAGGTGCAGAGCCTGCCACCTCTCTGTCTGACATACTGTTTGTTCTAAAATGTACAGACACTGTTTGATGAAGATATTTGTATATGATAAATACACACTCTGTATTTGACTCCAAACGAACCCAGTAACAAGCTTGAGTAACCCTTGGATATCAATTGCGCTCCACAAATGGCCAGGAAAAATGTACTTGTATGTGTCGTTTAAAAACACTGTGTATTTTACAGAGTATAAAAGCACAAACAGGCTTAATTAACCTTCGGCTATGAATTATGATACAGGAAAAATGTCTTTTTTGGCTTTGAAAAAGACGGTTTCTTTTAGTCACCACAACAGCAGAACAATGCTTAATTAACCTCTGGATGTAAACTGCGCAAAAGAATAGAGCAACCAAAAACTACCAGCTTTGTAGCGCGTTACAATGGCGTGTATTTTACGGTACACAGCAAGAGAAAAACTTGTAATTAAACTTCGGTTATGAATTATGCTACAAGAAAAATTTATTTTTTGGCGGTGAAAAAGACGGTTTCTTTTAGTCACCACAACAGCAGATCCTGGTCCTGCATGTAGCCGGAGGCTTGCTGCAGAGGCTCCAAGGGAGGTATCACCTAAGCAACACTACTAAGCCCAAATTCGCCTGGAATTTAGGGGTCACCTGTTGCCCAGCTTGTCGGGACCCCGGTGATCTGTTTCCCAGTTGCGGGCGCCGAATCCTCCTGCAGAGAGACACTGTATTTCTCCGCTGAGACTCTGGCGTGGTTGCGGGCGCCATCTTGGAGCGGGCTGCCTAGGACGTCGGAGGCGAGCCGCGAGACGAGGTGAGCTGGAGATAACTCTTCCGACGGCAAAGAATCAATACCCGGACTAGACTGCCTACTAATAGCGATCTCGGTGCCACTCTCCAGCTACGACCAGAGAGCTACGGTTTGCAGGTCAGGTCAGGTGAGCGAGGGTCGCGCCATCACCACGCCACCACCCCGCCATCTTAGTGGTGAAGCTGAGACCTCAGAACACCGAGGAGGACTCACCTAACGCTACTGCATTAGATACAGGGGCGAGAAGGGAGGCAGCAGGCAACTTAGGAGGTGTTCAAAATGCTAGAGCAAGAGGGAGATTATCGCAGTACCAGTACAGCACCTCATCAACCCACCATTTTGCCCATGGATCTGCAGCTGTGGGTTCATTGCTCACTGGGGCTGGACTTTCTGAGGTCTGAGGGCAACCAGCACTGAATTATATCTGGTCCCCAGCCCCAAAACAGTATTCTTTGCTGACCTCTCTGTCCCCCTCTGCTACTTCAATTGGCTGCTCCTCCCAGCGCATATAGAGCACAGCACCAATATTGAGCTCACCATAGCCTGCACTGAGCTAAATAGAGGACCTTGCATCCACATCTCTTTACACTTCAGTTCAAAACCATTGTCATCTTTATTGCTCTGCTGAACGGCACAACGCAAAGCTCCCACCACTGCTAATACCCTTGATTTTCCAGACGATCGCCATAGAGCCTATCCGCACCAGATCCACATAGACGAACTGGATCTCGGGTGAGAAGAGAGAAGAGGAGGGGAGAAAAAAAAAAGTTTCTACCAATTATCTTTCCTATTCCGACCAAATGGGTGGTAATTCAAAGAGATCTGGCAAAACCCACCCCACCAAACCCCATCTACACGTTCACAGAGCAGAGATAGGCACAACCCATCTCCACCCCTGTCTCAAGCTTCTTCTAGACAGGATCCGTAGACATGGACCACCAACACTATGGGGAGCCATTCTGTACTTCCGAACAAACCCCTCAACGTTTATTCTCTTCATTAGGGAAACCTCCAAACTGATTTTAAGCAGATGATGGGAGAATTCCGGATGGATATCCAGGCCCTTGTCTCCAGAACGGAACACGTTGAAAAAAAAATGGCGGAGTTTGCTAAATCACATAATATGCTCATAGACGCCAACGCAACACTGGAAGACGAAGTCCAGAAATTGTCTCCAAAATCCCCGATCTTGAAGACCGTTTGAGATGCAACAACATACGGCTCCGAGGCGTTCCGGAATCGATATCTCCTGATATGCTTTTCCCAATTCCTAAAACCCACCTAATGGCCCTGGTACTACCGGAAGCTTCAAATTTGGATCTAATGGTGGACCGCATCCATAGGCTCCCGAAGCCTAAATACCTGTCTCCCTCTCTACCCAGAGATGTAATCGCTAGGATCCACTTCTTCAAAACCAAGGACCAATTCCTCAAGGCTATCCGAAATACCACAAACTTACCCGAAAAAATGTAAGGACATTCCCATCTACCAGATCTCTCAGCGGGCACATGCTCCGTCGAA
>JAODAL010081068.1:0-12024 GCA_025379985.1 Phyllomedusa bahiana | reverse complement strand
TAAAGGGGGGGCCTTGCCCCCCCTTTGGAGTGCGGGCCCAAATTGGCTTCTTGGAAAAAAACGGTGGTTAACGCTCCTTTTTCACCCCAGGTGCCCTTTTTTTTGGGGCATTCTTTTTCTCTTTTTAAATCAACGTGCTGGGGGGAAAATTGTTCTGTACTTTTTTTCTCTGCCCGTCCCTCCATACTCCATGTCCTCTGAAAAACCCTTTTTCGGGTCAAGTTTTTTTGTCCCTCCCTTGTACAATTAAAGGGGAATTTTTTTCCCAAAAGCTTTTTTTTTGTACATGCAAGTTTTTTTTTTTTTAAATTCAAAAAAACACTTTTTTAAAAATTTGGATGGAATCCCCCCCTGTCTTTTTTTCTTTTTTTAAAAATTTGTTTTAAATGGGTTTTTCTAAATTTACGGGGATTGATAGTATGTTAAAGATTTTGGGCAAAAAAAAGTCTTTTGGGCAATTTTTTCCCCAAATTTAACAGTGCCTACCTTTTTCCTGTTTCTGACAGCCCCATAACCCTTGAGCCATTCTTGGGAAAAAAAATTTTTTGAAGAAAAAATTTTTTGTCCTGTTAGGAAAAAAAAAAACCCCAAAATTTTTTTTAAAGGAAAATAGGAAAAACCTTTTTTGTGGGGTTAAAAAGCTGCTTGTCACGGGAAAAAATGCCCCCCAAAAAATTCCCAAAAACATAAAACCCATGAGCCACTTTTGACAATTGTGAAGAAAAAAATTTCTATTAAAAAAACCAACCCTTTTTTAGAATGGGGCCCTTTTGTATTGCTGCATTTAAAGCAAAATCCCCCCAAAAAAATTTTCAAAGCATGCCCCTTGAGCCCCCTTTGGGGTTAAATTTGTGAGGAAAAAAGGGTCTGTTAAAAAACAACTTTTTTTTTTTATAATGGCCCTTAGTATTGCTTGTTTTCAAAGAAGCATGCCCCAAAAAAATTAAAAAAAGGGATTCCCCGGGCCACGAAAAAAATTTTGGAGGGGAAAAAGAAATGCCATTAGAAGCCCCCATTTCTTTTCCAAAGGACCATGATTATAGCTTTATCTAAAAGCAACATGCCCCAAAAAAAATTAAAAAATATGACTTCTCAGCCACTGTTAAGAATTGTGAGGGAGAAAAATGCCACTTAGAACCCACATTTCTGTTCCAAAGGACCATGTTTATTGCGGTATCTCACGCTACATGACCCCAAAAAAATTAAATTAAATATGACTTCTCACCCAAATTTTAAAAAATTGTGAGGGGAAAAAATTCCCACTTAAAAACCACATTTCTTTTCCCAAAAGGACCATAATTATAGCTGTATTCACAGAAAAAATGACCTAAAAAACCATTGACAATCCCGAAAACTTTTTAAGGGATAATTTGAGAAAAGGGGAATTTAACGGTTTTGGTCATAAAACCCTTGTTGTTTTTACGTCTTCACAAAAAAAACCAGCAAAAATAAAACTTTTGGGGAAAAAGAGAATAAAAATTGCAGTAAAAAAATGATCATTTTAAAAAAAAGTTTTCAAGAGGACCATTTTTTTAAAAAGGGAAGGGTGAATTAGACCGGCCAACTAATTGGTGCCCTCGGAAATTTGGGGGCCCAACATCATCAGAGATCCAGGGCCTGTTTTCATTTGATAAAAGGCCAAAAAAACCCACTTTATATGTGGGAAACCCGGGGATGCGTTTGTCTGTTTTGACTCCTCCAGCTGTGCAAAGGGCCCCCCGCTCGATATGCGTGGCTGTGGGCGGGAAACAAACACCTCTTTGGCTTTGGACGAGCCAAGCCGGGCCATTGGGCCCAATTTTGGATACCCAGAAGTCAAATTGGGGTTCAGGAAACATGAAAAAAACATCGGTGTTGGGACGCAGTTAGTCGTGCACCATGATTTTTTAAGCTGATCTATGGGGTGTTGGATGGGGGCCCCTGCTTTGCATGCTTTGGTTTTTGAGGGTGGTAAAAAAAAGATTAAAAAGGGGTCCCCCATTAGGCTTCTGCCACCTTCCCTGGGGTTTCCCGCTACATACTTGGACTCTTTGTTGTAAAAGTGGGCTGATGTTTTTCCCACCGTGACTTTTGGGGGGAACTTTGAAGCGGGACGCAACAGATGTCTCCATTGATCAATCGCAAAAGGTCTCCATTTCCTGCATTTTACTCTTATTTGGGGGGGTTTGGGGGAAAAGGGTGCTGAGTTTTTTTTTGGGACCGGGGATCCAGGGGGGGTTTGGCCCCCCTTTTAATTTTGTTCTTTTTGATGGCCCTTAATGGAGGATCATGTTGGGGGAAAAATGGGCATCCAAGAAAACTCATGTGAGAGATAAACCCTTGATTTCCCAAGCCTCTGGGTCGAGGGGCACTAGAAAATGATCTTCCTTTCTTCCCCCTCCGCCCCCAAAATTCGTGCCAAAATCTTTCCAAGGCAGGGACGTCGTTTAAAACGGTGTCTGGAAAACCCCCTCCTCCTCCTCCGGGTTTCCTTTCCGGGGACAGCTTCAACACGCCCTGGGCTTGCCCCGAGATGATGCACCCCCAGAGCTGATGCCCCCACCTTTTCACTGCTCTGACCCCGGAAACCACGCCCAATGAAGGGCCCATGAAATTGTGGGAAAATGTGGGCCTTGTGGATTTTACGGAGAAGGGAAAGGGTCCCTGTCCCATCTGTTCCGTTTCCTAATCCGTCCTGGCGGGGGCCCGGGTTTTTTCAGAAATGTCCAATAGGCTCGGAATGGGCCGCCGGGGGACCGGGGGGGTCCCCCGGTGGGGCCCCCCCGAGCCCCTGGGGGCCCCGGAAGCTGGGGCCGTCGTTCCCCGGGGGCCCCGGGGGCCCCCGCGGGCCCCCGGGCCCCGAAAGCCCGGGACCTGCGTCCCCCAGCGCCCCCGAGACCCGGGCCCCGGGGGTTGGGGGGGTAAGTCCCCGACTCCCGGGGCTGCGCCCCGGGTTGGGAAACGGGGAAGGCCCCTGGGGGCCCCCTAGCGCCCCCGCGCTCCGGTGATTCCCCGGGGAAAGGGTGAAAGGGGTTAGGCCTTTTAGCCTGCCGGGCGTGGCCCCCCTGGGGTTTACCCTAGTGCGCCCCGGGGGTCACTAACCGCGCCGCCTATTTCAGGGCGCCAGTTTCGGAAATCGGGGGCCTCGGTGCGGCAGGGCCGGGGGGCCCGGTAAGTGGCTGGTTTTTGTTTTTTTTTTGTTTGTTTTTTTAAACTACAGGGGGGTCCCCGGCTACAATGGGAGGGGGGCCTGACTACAGGGGGGGCTCTGACTACCCAAACGGGGCCCTGGCTCAAGGGGGGTCCCCCGGGGTACAAGGGGGGACCCTGGTACAAGGGGGGGGCCCCGGGCTACAAGGGGTCCCTGGGTGCCCACCGGGGGCCCCCTGACTACAAAGGTGGCCCTGGCTTAAAAAGG
The DNA here is from genome assembly GCA_025379985.1 of Phyllomedusa bahiana. Taxonomy (NCBI): domain Eukaryota; kingdom Metazoa; phylum Chordata; class Amphibia; order Anura; family Hylidae; genus Phyllomedusa; species Phyllomedusa bahiana. The sequence continues at coordinate 8,627 of JAODAL010081068.1, read as the reverse complement.
GGGGGGCCCCCCGGCTACAAAAGGGGCCCTGGTACAAAAGGGGCCCCCACTAAAAGGGCCCCTTTTGGCTACCTTTCAGGGGACCTGGCTACCCTTTAAAAAGGGGGGCCCGGGGTACAAAGGAAAGGGGGCCCCGGAAAAAGGGGGGGGCCACTGACTAAAGGGGGCGCCCTGACTTCATGGGGGGGACCTGGCTAACAACAGGAGGGGGCCTGGATACTAGGGGGTGGCACTGGCTACAAAGAGGGGCTGACATACCTTCACTGGGCCCTGACTACCTACAGGGGAACCCTGATAACCTACAGGGATGGACACTGACTTCAAGGGGACCCTGGACTAAAAGGGGGCTCCTGGCTACCTAAAAGGGGGCACGGTACCCTTAATGTGGGCCCTGGCTACAAGGTGGCCCTGACTACAAGGGGGGCCTGGCTACCTAAACTGGGGGACCTGGATACAAAGAAGGGGCCCCTGACTACAAAAGGGGCCTGTTACCCTTGGCGGGGTTACCTAGGGGGCCCCTGACTAACAAAGGGGGGCACTGGCTACCTATTGGGGGCCCTGGTTACTAAAGGGGGGCCCTGGTTACCTTAAAGGGGGCCCCCTGGCATAACTATAAGAGGGGGCCCTGGCTTACAAGGGGGCCTGTACTACAAAGGGGGCCCCTGACTACAAAGGGGGGCCTGGCTACCTAAAAGGGGGCCCTGGTTACCTAAAGGGGGGACCTGGATACACATAAAGGGGGGCTTGCTACAAGGGGGGCCTGACTACAAAGAGGGCCTGACACTACAAAGGGGGACCTACTACAAAGGGTGGCCCCTGGCTTACCTAAGGGGGCCCTGACTACTAGGGGGCCCTGACTACACGGGGGGCCATTGCTACCTAAGGGGGCCTGGACTTACCCACAGGACGCACTGACTACAAGGGGGGCCCTGGACTACCTAAAGGGACACTTGACTACTACAGGGGGGTCCTGACTACATAGGGGGGCCCTGCTTCCTATATTACTTTTAAAGGGGCCCTGACTACCTACACAGTAGTCTAAAGGAGGGGGGCATGAAACTTCCTGCCACATACCATAAAGGTCGACCCCTAACTGCATGCGAACTACCTAAGAGGGCCTTATACTGCCTGTATTACTGAACTTCATGGGTAAGCCCTAAATGCCTGTATACTTCTAAAGGGGGTTCCATAATGCTTGCAGCCTATATAAAGGGGACTCTAAATACCTACGCTTACCTAACTGGGGGAAAACACCTACCTACAGGTCTGGGCCCTTGCTTATTTGCCTAATACCAATAGGGTCTTGTCTACCTACCTGGTAAAATAATTGAGAGGGCAGCACTCGCCAATTTGTTGTTGCTTTATCTCCACGTGGGTTAGTCCATCTCCACACCTCCAACCCTTAGGATACCAGGCCTCTAAGTTATGCTTGTAACCGCTCTTCCACCCCTGGGAAGTTTGTACAGAGGTGGGATAGATAAAGAGGTGCTGGAAAATTGAGGATTCTAAGTTATTTGTGTGTAATTTCTGCAGGGAGAGTTGTGGCGGGACAAAGTCCTCATGGCGTGTGGAACGGATGCAGAGGGGAAAGGGATAAGAAGACTCAAGAGAAGAGAAACGACTCATCAGATAGGGGACTCTCCTGGTGGTGTAACTGATTTCAGGGGGTTATGTTACTTCTTTATTGGATAGTGCATGTATTCACTGTAATGTGATGTGACCTGAGTGTGTCTGACCTCTATGTGGTATGTATATGGCGGTGTTGTAGGTTATACCTGAGCTGGGTTATGACCCTCTATGTGGTCTCTATTATGGCGGTGTTGTAGGTTATACATGAGATGGTGTCTGACCTCTTAGTGGTCTCTATATGGTGGTGTTGTAGGTTTTATCCCGAGCTGGTGTCTGACCTCTATGTGGTCTCTATATGGTGGTGTTGTAGTTATACCTGTAGCTGGTGTTGCCTATATGTGGTCTCTATATGGCGGTGTTGTAGGTTATACTGTGATGGTGTCTAAACTCTATGTGCGTCTCTTTATGGTGGTGTTGTAGGTTATACCTGAGCTGGTGTTTGATCTCTACTATTTGGTGGTGTGTAGGTTATAACATGAGCTGGTTGTATGACCTATATGTGATCTCTATATGGTTTGTGTTGTAGGTTATACTTGTGCTGGTGTCTGATCCTCTATGCGGTCTCAGTATATGGCTGCTGTTGTAGGTTATATCGGCGCCCTGGTTATAATGCCAGCGTACAAGTGTCCCTTGATTGACCCCTGTGGATAGGTGTTACACACTTAATTTCTGCTGGGTTTTTTTAGAAGGTGGTGTGAGGTGCGTGTCCTAGGGAAAAGTTGGTGGGTATATTGTTTGTGTGTGGAGGGGATATTGTATGTGTGTGGTGGGGGATATTGTATGTGGGGCCGGTGGAGGGATATTGTTAGGGTGGGCGGGGGAGGGAGATATTGTATGTGGGTGGAGGGGGGGATGGGTTTATTGTTTGGTGGGCCGGTGGTGGGGGATATTGTAGGTGGGTGGGATGGGGGGGAAATTGTTTGGGGGTGGAGGGGATTTTGTAAGTTGGTTGGTGGGGGATAGTGTATGTGGGTGGAGGGGATATTGTATGTGGGTGGAGGGGGATATTGTATGTGGGGGGTGGAGGGGGATATTGTATGTGGGTGGTGGGGGATATGGATGGAGCTACTTAGCCCTGTGTCTATGATATGTTAGACTGACAAATGTGTGAGATACAGATATGTGACTCTCTTGCTATTTTACCACATAATACAGTTCTGTTTTGCACACTGTATTATGTGGTAAAAGGGGCGCATTTATGCCGAGAGGCGGTAATATTTTCATGAACAGTAGGGTGGGCCCCCCAAGATCAATTCCCCTGTGGGCCCCAGACCCCCCCCCAGTCCGACACTGGTGTCCAACGATCGTTCCAGAACTAAGATCACCACAATGCTCATGCTGACAAGGGCATTGTCCGCACTGACCATTTTGGTGGCTTCTTCAAAACTGGCAAGGATGGTGCAGAGTCTTTCACCTCCCTTTCCACTCTCGGTGGCTAAACCCACCCCGAGGTCCGCACCGCTGCTTGTCAGGCCCATGTGTCAATTCGTACTGCTTTAATGGCTTGTGCTGCTGCCACAATCGTGGAGCATGTGGAGGGTGGAATTCCAGCGTGTTGCCAATCAACAATGAGACGGTTGACGGGGAGGCCGAGCTGACGCTGCAACGCAGCCAGGCGGGACAAAGCAGGGTGCGAACGGCGGAAGTGCGAACTTAGACTTCGAGTCTTCCTCAGCAGGCAGTCCAGACCCGGGTAGCTCTTTAGAAATTTCTGGACGACAAGGTTATGAATGTGCCAGGCAAGGGATGTGCCCCAGCCTACCGATCTAAGGGCGGCCGCAGATTTCGCCTGTTATCGCAACCACCTTGCTGGCACAAGGTTTTGTCACCCAGCCAGCGCTGGGTTTCTGTTGCGGAGAGCCGTCCACAGCTCCTGACCTGTGTGTGGACGGTCTCCAAGACAGATTTATTTCAACATGGCCGGGTTTTTCTCGGGCACGTGATGCCACCAGAGGACCTTGGGGGAAGGGAGCCCTGCACATCCCTGCGGTTTTGAAGAGGGGTGCGCCGACCCTGAGAGCCACCGTCAACCCCCAGACTTTCCACCCAGTCACCAGTGAGCTGTACAGAGATTATAGCGGCCTTGGCCGTGCTTACTAGTCCATGTGTCGGTGGTGAGATGGACTTTTCGGACCAAATGCAGACAACGCGCTTGAAATTTTAGAGGGACACGTGGCTGGCCAGGGCAGGGACGGCTTTTCTGGCAAAAAAATGCCTGCTCGGCATCTGGTATTGGGGGCAGGCGAGGGCCATGACGTGGCGGAAACCATCTGTGTCCACCAGACGGAAGGGCAACATTTCCAAGGCCAAAAGCCTGGCAATGCCGACATTCAGGCTTTTGGCTTTGGGATGGTTTGGGTTAAAGTGTTTCTTCTGCTCCCAAACCTGGAAGACAGAAGGTGGTGCTAGACTGGCCGCTGTACGGCGTGCAGGTCGTCCAAACTGGTAGGATGGGTCTCTGGTGGTGCTGGTGGTATCGGGCGACGGTGGAGGCTGAAGCGGAGGTGATCCCTGATCATGACTCTGAGAGTCTTGGGCAGCTGAGGACGGCTGGGTGGTGGCGGAGGAGGAGGAGGCGGAGCAGAGGGTGTGACAGTGGTTGGAGGCCCGGCGTCGGTTGGCTTTTTTGGCCAAGTGTTCCCTCCATTTCAACTCATGATTCGCTGCATGTGACTAAAACATGTTGGTGGTGGTTAACCACTTAAGGTTCTTGCCTATACTTATGCGTTTAGGGCATCGGCGGCATATGACATCGCTGGTTGAATCTGAGGGTTGTTAAACGACGGCCCTGGCTTGAGAGGTCGTGGACCTTTTTGACGGCGATAAGCGAGGGAAGGGTTTGCGCTGACCGTGGCTGGCGGAATCATATCAGCGGACTTCTGCGACCGCCCTCTCCCTTATTGAGGCGGGACCCGTATTGACACTACCCCATATCTTCCTCCTCGTCCACTGATGAAGCGCTCGCAAGCAAATTTCTGGGGAAAAGACCAGGATGGATCCGCAATGTCGTCATCATCATCATCTCAACACAGGTGACTTGGTCGTCCTGACTTTCTGCATCCAGAAGCTGCGGGCTACAAGCAAGGGCACTGCAAGGCGTTGCCGACCGCCGGGATTTTTGCCGATTGACCGGCTTCCTTCACCTCCTTGATGGCATCAGTAACTGTGGGGTCAGAGCAGACTAAATCATCCTCTTGATCTTTTAACATGCCTTCTGACCCCAACCGCATTTTGTTATCAAAGAGGTCCGCAGACAATGGATTATCCACAGTGGTGGGTACACGAGTTGACATTTGGGCTGCTTCATGTTGGACGGATGTGTGATGCTGATGACGACATTTGTGGCCGGGGACTGCGGGGAGAGGAGGAAAGGGACTGCTAGATGCAGGTTGCATTAACCCAAATGAAGGACAGATTGGCGACGACGTTCGTTACTTAGATTCAGAGGGCCCTGACCCAGCGATGCCAGGCCTGACGGTCCTGTAACTGACGATCCGCTGGCATGCGTGTTGTCGCCAGCACTGGAAGGAGCCCCTTCTCTCGTACCTCTACCTCCATGTGCTACCCCCCTATTTGCTCGCTTACCACCTGCATTTCGCTCCATGTTCAGAAATATAAAATTTGAGAAGGTATGGAATAGTTTTTGGGAAAAAATTTTCTTATTAAAAGACGGAATCACAGCTATTCTCAAAACCCTTAAACAAAACAAAATTTCTAGTTCAAATTTAAAATGCAAGGTGTCTATCAAAAAATCTGGCTGGGGAAAAATCCAAAAACACGTATTGTTTTTTTTGGGATAATAAAGGTTTTTTTGCACCTTTTAATTCACCTGTGGTGAATTAGAATTGCTGTTTTAAGATTTAGTGGATGCTTGTCAATGAACAATGTGGGTGCGCAAAAGTCAAAAACAGAACTGTTATGTTTTGGTTAATAAACGGTATTTTTTGCACCTTTCATTCACCCGTGGTTTATATAGAATTGTGTTTTTAAATTTTACGTGGAGCTGCGTCAATGAACAAAGCGGGGGCGCAAAGTCAAAAAACAGTAACCCTTTGTTTTGGTATAATAAACGGTATTTTTGCACCTTTCCCCAAATTAAAACCCGTGGTGAATATGAATTTTGTTTTTAAAATTTACTGGTGCTGCGCAATGAAAAAGCTGGGTGTGCAAAATCAAAAAACAATATGTTATGTTTTGGTATAATAAACGGTTTTTTGCACTTTCAATTCCTTGGTGAATATAAAATTGCTGTTTTAAGAACTTACGTGGATGTGCGTCAAAGAACAATCTGGGTGTGCAAAAGTCAAAAACACATAATGTTATGTTTTGGTATAATAAACGGTATTTTTTGCACCTTTCAATTCACCTGTGGTGAATATAGAATTGCTGTTTTAAGATTTACGTGGATGCTGCGTCAATGAACAATGCTGGGTGTGCAAAAGTCAAAAAACACGTAACTGTTTTGTTTTGGTATAATAAACGGTATTTTTTGCACCTTTCAATTCACCTGTGGTGAATATAGAATTGCTGTTTTAAGATTTACGTGGATGCTGCGTAGATTAAAAATGCTGGGTGTTAAATAGGAAAAAAAACCGTTACTGTTATGTTTTAGTATTATAAACGGTATTTTTTGACCTTTCAATTCACCTGTGGTGAATATAGATTTTCTGTTTTAAGATTTCGTGGATGCTGCGTCAATGAACAATGCTGGGTGTGCAAAAGTCAAAAAACACATAACTGTTATGTTTTCGTATGATACACGGTATTTTTGGCAACAAACAACCTGTGCTGACTGCAAGATTGCCGAATTGTAATTTGACTGCAAGGTGGATATATCAACAGTCACAGGTGTAATGTGTAAAATTGAAAATGAACACCATCTGAAATGTATACTGATAATAAAGTGGAGTTTTGCACCTAACAAGAGACCTGCAGTTACTAGAAATGATATGTATCCAATATAAGTTCAGGTGCCCATTTTTCCAGTAAATATTTCAATCGCAAACTTTTAATAATAAAAAATTTTCCACTACAATGTCTATCTCAAGTCTTGGTGAAACTTTTTTCCAGTGTTCTTTTAGATAGAGCTTGTCTGTGTTCGCCGCGGTTTCCCCCCCCCCCCCCCCGCTCCCACTGCCGTTTAATTTACAGCGGTAGATGTGCTTAAAAAATTTTCTAGCTAACTACATAATATCTTAAAATCTTAATATAGCTAAATTGGAAGGATTTACAGCTAATAGTAGAGGTTTTCTCTGTGCAGAAATAGACTAATTTCGTGAGCTGTTTGGCCACAGGCAGAGCGCAGGTCCTATCCCTATGAGACGCTGAGAGACACTGAGGCTGAACAGGAAACGCTGGTTCTTGTAAAACGAGGTCATGTGTTTTTCCAGCCCAAACGCAACCATACACATCCCAGTCATGAACGTCGCACACACATTCACCCTGCTCTATTCTGTAATCTGATTTGCTGGCCGCCAAAATTACAGGAAGCGCCGAAAAGGCGCGATCTTAATAGATGATGCACAGATTTTAACCTTAATTATCGCATGATCTGGAAATTTCGATCACCAAAAAAAACCTTGCCGATTTCAACTTTGTCGATAAAAATCGCTTAACACTATTCCTGAAGTCTTCCACCGATCTTCAAAACATTCTGAAAATGGCCAAAAAACTGTAGTTGCAGCGGCAGAACGGCCTCCCCCAACACACGCTGATATGCGATGTTTCCACCCGTTTTAAATCCAGATTGCACATGTTGGACTGACTGTATGAACAGAGAAAGGCCATTAACGATTTTTTTGATGATCCTGGTATACAGAAGTACTCCCCTGTGTAACTTTGATGTCAGCCAGTGGCAGCTCATGCGTGACACCTGCCGTTTGCTGAGGCCATTTGAGAAGGGTACGTTATTTGTCAGTCGCCAGGACTACGGGATTTATAACGTCATTCCACTGCTTCATGTCTTGGAACAGATGCTGAAAATTCTGTCTGGGCCGGGGACTGGAGACGTGATGACTACATCTCGCAGCCACATGAGTCCGGTGGGGACTGAACTGGAGGAGGAGGAGGAGGACATTGGAGTACAAGCATTGTCTGATGAAATGAGTGGTTTTTCTACCCAAGTGACAAGAGAGGAGGAGCAGGAGCAGCTGGAGGAGCTAGATGTAGATTAAGAAAATGAGGCAGATGACCCGCAAGCACCGTGGCAGTATACAGTGGAGATGGAGGCAGGGAGTCCCTCAGAGTCACTTGCGCACATGGCCCGCAGCATGCTGATTTGCCTGGCTAGTGACAGCCGAATAGTCACCATCCGGCAGAGGGATGACTTCTGGCTCTCCACCCTCTTGGACCCTCGTTACCGGTCCAAAATGGGAGCCTTTTTTCCAGCTGCTGAGAGGGAGGACAAACTCAAGTACTATAGAGAAATCCTCCGTAGTCAGTTTGCTAACGTTACGAAACCATTTTTGGCCAAGGCAATTCTACCTCCATCAGCTTCATCATTAATACCTAAAAAATTTCCAACACTGTTTATTATGAAGTATAAATGTGGTAGTTTGAATCCAGTTTCTGCATGATACCAATTTGTTTAAATACAGTGTACTTGAACTGAAGGAAACCCTAACTACAGGGAATGTTTTAGGTGCTTATTTTGCATTGGGTGCCATTAGTGATTGAATTTAGTACAAAACTGGAATGGTGAAGCAAAAGCAAATGCTGCAAAACTGGCTTTGGATGATCTTCTTCAGTATGAAGAATGTTAAGCTTTTTTAAAAATTACATAAAGTAAAAAAACGCCTCCGCCTCCTCCTTGAGCCTCATCTGCCATATCCGTGTACCGTACCTCTTGCCTCCGTCCCTTGACCACGATCCTTGCCGGCTGTCCTGACCTTACGCTTGCCCCCAACTCAGAGTTTGCCTTACGATTTTGTACCTCGCTAAACCTCGGCTGCCACCGCAAGCTACTTAGATGCCATCGTCCCATTACTGTGCTGTGATCT
>JAODAL010081067.1:0-12025 GCA_025379985.1 Phyllomedusa bahiana | reverse complement strand
GCCGGTGTGCGTTTAATGAGTTCTTGCGCGGGGGGGACCAGGGAGGGTACTCCCCCTGCGACGCTGAGTCTCCTCGGTCGGCAAACTCTGCCGGTCCAGGAGATCGTCGGGAGCTGGATGGGTTGCTGTGAGCCTGGTGAGGTAAGTAATTTTAATTTTTATTAGCCATTGGGGGCATCTACCTGACTACAAGGGGGCACTGCCTGGCTAGAGGTGGCACTGCCTGGCTAGAGGGGCATCTACCTGGGGCACTGCCTGGCTACAAGGGGGCAATGGCTGGCTACAAGGGGGGCACTATCTGGCTACAAGAGGGTACTGTCTGGCTACAAGGGGGCACTGCCTGACTAGAGGGGCATCTACCTGGGGCACTGGCTGGCTACCAAGGCGGCACTGGCTGGCTACAAAGGCGGCACTGGCTGGCTACAAGAGGGTACTGTCTGGTTACAAGGGGGCACTGCCTGGCTAGAGGGGCATCTACCTGTGGCACTGGCTGGCTACAAGGAGGTACTGGCTGGCTACAAGGGGGACTGCCTGGCTAAACGGGGCATTGCCAGGCTATAGGGGGCACTACCTGGCTAGAGGGGTATCTACCTGGCTTTCTTCCAGAGCTGTTATGCAGTTAGGTGGAGTGGGTGTGGCTTTTTCCAAAGGGCGTGGCACACCAACAAGATGGGCGTGGTCATGCTACGCACGCCGCCCCTTAAAATCTCCCACTTTTCCACTTTCAAAAGTTGACAAGTATGCATAATATGTAAAAAGTCAGTTTCAGCCTCTAGGTCATCATCAGTGCAGAGCAGACACTCAAAGTCTTAAGGCGACATGTCTGAAAATTGGCGTCGCTGCGGCAGTTTTTACTCACTTTAAATCAGTGTAAAGTCCGATCCTCTCAAAAATCTGGTGTCAAGTACACCTTGCATAGCAAACTTAATGCGCCTAAAAAGGCGCATTGCGCAAATTGCGGCACATTGCATTGGGAGTGTATGTTATGCACCTATCGAGGCGCATTGCGTTATGGAGGCGCACAGGGTATTTTTAGACGCATTACTATGTGTCGTGCCCGGCGTATAACGCGTCTAGTTTTCGAGTGCGACAGTTCATTTACATCGAGAATATGGCGTCAAAGGTATTTTTAGCGCAAAATAGACCAAAAAACCCTGCGTCTGCGTATTGGGACATGTCGCCCTTAGTGCATGTTCACACTGCATGGTTTCTTGGTTGGATTTTCAGGTGGTTTTTGGATTTGGAAACCATCTCAAAACCGCCAAGAAATCATCTCCATAGACTTTAAAAGAAAATTCGTTCAGTAGCCCTGAAAATCTTAGAGCATGCACAATCTTCAGCCCGGTTTTCGGGCAGTAGGTGTTCAATTCAATTGTTATGTGGGATTGGCGACTCTGCAAACCATACACTGAGTACGGAAAGTATTCAGACCCCTTTACACTTTCCACTCTTTCTTTCATTGCAGCGTTTAGTAAGATCCAAAAAGTTCATTTTTTTGCTGATTAATGTACACTCTGCACCCCCACCCCCATCTTAAAGGAAAAAACAGAAATGTAGATATTTTTGTAAATTTATTAAACAAGAAAAGCTGAAATCTCCCTTGGTCATAAGTATTCAGCCCCTTTGCTCAGTGTTGAGTAGAAGCCCCTTGTAACGTGGGAGTGGATCCGCTGGGCCAACGCAAGCGATGGTAGTTAAGCCACGCCAGGGAACGGAATCTAAGTAGCCCCCAGTATTCACCAGAGCCCGCCGCAAAGCGGGATGGACTTGCTGCGGCGTGAGGCTACCAGGTCGTTACCCCTGACGTGACTTGCTTGGGGATGGCGGCCGGGGTACAGCTGGTGCAAAACGTAATCCGGAAGGCGTAAGTCGGGGGCAGGCAGAAGGTCAGGGCAGGCAGCAGAGGTTCATGGTCAGAGACAGGCAGACGGTCAGGGCAGGCAGCAAACAGGCAAGGTCAGGAAACGTAGCGGAACGGACTGGTACACGGATAATCAATACGGAACTCCAATACTCTCTAACGCACCAAAAACACACCAACAGACTGGCAGGAAGTGCTGGGGCGGATACTTAAATAGGACCAGCGCCGGCAATAACCAAATTTTCGGGTCACTGGCCCTTTAAATTTAGAGAAGGCGCGGCGGGCGCCTTAAGCGGCGGCCACGGCGCACGACGGCCGGGACAGGCAGGCGCGGCGTTCACCCGGGGCACGGCCAGGTAAGAGAGGCGGCGCCCAGGCAGCAGAGGGGTTTGGTCGCGGGCCGCCGCAGCCGCCGCGCCAGACCCCCTGCGAGCGGGAGATGGTCGCGGGGGCAGCGAGCCCGCGACCCCGGACAGTACCCCCCCCCCTTAGGTCTCCCCCTCTTTTTGAGAAACCTAGAGAGGAGGTCAGGAGACAGGTTGGCCTCCGGTGCCCACGACCGCTCTCCGGCCCCGAACCCTTCCAGTCAAAGGAGAAAGAACCGCCCTTCCCCCCAACTATCTTCTGAGCCCAAAACCTCCTTGACCTCACAGATGTTATCAGAGTGGCCACCGGAGAAGGTGAGACAGGACCACGGGAGAAGCGATTCAGCACCACAGGCTTGAGGAGGGAGACATGGAAGGAGTTCGGGATGCGCAGGGTAGGAGGCAGGCGGAGCTTGTAGGACACCGGGTTTAGAAAGTTGCAGCACCTCAAAAGGGCCCACATATTTAGGACCTAACTTGTAGCTAGGCACTAAAGCGAATATATTGGCTGGATACCCCAAACCTTATCGCCTGGCTCAAATAGGGGCGGAGTCCTACGGTATCTGTCAGCCTGGACTTTAGTGCGGGCAGAAGCCCGTAACAGGGCCCGTCGCGTGAGCTGCCAGAGAGCCTTGATGTCCTTTACTAGGACATCCACGGCCGGGACATGACACGAGGTAGCAAGGGGGGGAGTTGGGCGGGGATGTGACCCAAACACGACAAAAAGGGGGAGGCCCCCGCGGATCCCGAATCTAAGAGTTATAAGAAAACTCCGCCAGGGAAGAAGATCAAAACCAGTTATCTTGACGGGCGGAAAACAAAATGCCTCAGGTAGGTGCCCAACACCTGGTTGACCCTCTCAACCTGCCCATTTGTCTGGGGGTGGTATGCGGAAGAGAAGTCTAAACTGGACCTGCCAAAATTTACCACACAAAGCCCGCCAAAATTTAGCAATAAATTGGACTCCCCTATCGAGAAAATTTTGTAATGGGAGAACGTGCAGACAGAAAACGTGACAGAAAAAATGTTTGGGCCAGTTGAGGGGCAGAGGGTAACCCAGGCAGTGGGATAAAGTGGGCCCTTTTGGAAAAAACGGTCGGGTAAAACCCAGATGACCGTGTTACCCCAGGAGGGCGGGAGGTCTGTAATAAAGTCCATGGCTACATGGGTCCAGGGTTTTTTGAAAAGGGGAGCGGCGGGAAAAAGGGCCCGGGGGGTTTGAGGCCAGGAACCTTTTTGGGGCCCCAGGGGGTTTTCGGGCTAAAACAAAGCCCCAAATTTGTCTGAGAAAAGAGTGGGGCCCCCAGTAATATCGGGATACTAAGTGAAGCGGCCCTTTAGGGGAACCCCCTGGGTCCCCCGGCCATTTTAAAAGAAAATTGGTCCCCATTTCCCAATTTATTTTTTAAAGGCGCAAGGAAGGGACATCCCCTTTTCCCCCCGGGAGGTAGGTGGGGGGGTCCACGGGGGCACCCGGTGACGGGGTCCTCCGGGGGGCCCCAATGTGCTGGGGGGGGAGGCTCGAGACCAACTTTTTTTCCAGGAACGGGTTTTTAAAAGAAATCAGCTTGGGTTTTTTTTTTCGGCGGGCCCCGAAAATTTGTAGGCAAAAAGTCAAAACGGGCAAAGAATAATCCCACCTAGCTTGCCGGGGATTCGGGGTTGACCGGATGAAAAATATGGGGAGTTTTGGGGTTTTGTAAAAAATTTTCAATAGGGTGGTTTAACCCCCCTCCATAGGTGACCCCCCTTTTCTTCAAGAAGGCCATTTTTTATGGCCAGAAATTTTCCGTTTCCCAATGGTTTATAGTTTTCTCGGAGGAGAGAATGTTTGGGAAAAAGAAAAAAACCAAAGGGAAACTTTGTTTCCCAGCGGGGGTTCCCTTGCAGGGGGAAACCCGCCCAGCGCCGATGACAAGAAACCCTTCCGGGAATAAACACCAGTTGGGGTCTGGCCGAGACAGGATTTGGAAAAGCCGAAGCAAATGGTTTTTAAAGGCCGGTTAAAGGCTTCGGGGGCCCTTTCGGGGGGCCCATTTTTTGGGAATTTGGCATTTTTTCCTAGTCGGGGCCCCCAAAAAAAAAAGGGGCCCCCAAATTGTAAGAATGGGGGATAAATTTGGGCCTAAAAAAATTCGCAAACCCCAAAAAAAATTGGGAATGGCCCGAAGGCCCCCCTTTGGGGGCCCACTAAAAAAACACCGGGAGAGTTGGAGGGATCCTTTCCGGGAACCCTTATCAGAGACGATGTACCTTTAAAGGAGGGTAAGCTGGCACTTTAAAAAGATGCACTTTTGGGGCTTGGGAAAAGGGCTGTTTGAGTGCGGAGTCGCCTGAGAAACCTTTGGGGGAAATTTTTTGGTGGCGATGATTTCTCAAATTTAAGGGGAGAAGATGGGAACCCCCGTCCAAGTAGACGATTACACGGGAAATAGGGGTTGGGCCCCCAAAAAGGATCTTTAAACCCAAAGTTCCGGAAATTCCCCCGGGGCTTTCCGAGCCCGAAAGGAAAAAACCCCAAATATCGAAATGGCCGTCCCGTTATTAATGCCTTTTTTCCATTTTTCCCCTTCCCTAATGCGGATTAAGTTTGTAGGCCCCCTTTAGACCATTTTAAAAAATATTTTCGCCCCCCAGGGGGTTAAAAAAAGTTGGAGAAAAAGGGGAAAGGGGTAGGGGTTTTTTTATTTTTAAATTTTTAAATTTCGGGCCCCGATAGTCTTGGCGGGGGCCGGTTTGGGACCCCGTCCTTTTTCTCCAAAGAAAAAAAAGGCCGGCTTCCACCGGGAGACGGGGAACTTAGGGTTTGGAATCCTTTGCGGGGGGGTTCCCCCGGGACGAATTTCAGCCCCTTTCGCCTTACCCCGGGGGACGGAGAGAGGGGTTAAACCCGGCCTCTGGGGGGGAAAGTCCCACCCAGGTTGCAGGTCAAGGGGACAATCATAAGGCCGGGGGGAGGAAGAGTTTCACCCGGGTTTCCCAAAAGAAACATCGGAAAAGGTCCCATTTAAGGGCCCAAGGTAAACCGGGAAGGAGGTTTGGCGGGCCCCTTTTCCGGGGGGACGACTTGAGGAGCGGGTGGGGCTTAGACGGGCCCCAAGGGGAAAACGGGAAACCCCCCCCAAAACGCATGATTTTCACCTGTGCCCCAATCCAAATTTGGGGGTATGGCCCCTTTGCAGCCAAAGGGGGAGGGCCCCACCAAAGGATTTTCCTAGGGGATCAAAGGGCCGGACAAATAGTTTGCGAACTTTTCTCCCTTGGGTAAAGGGGCCCCCTTTGCAAGAAGAGGGGGGGCCCTTTTGGGAAACGGATAGCACCTTAAGGCATTGCCACAAACCCGGGGAGGAAAAATAGGTTTCTGCAGGGAGTCCCCGGGAGACAAAACCCGGGTCCCCAAGTTCGTCTTATGAAATTTCCTCCCGATCCGGGAGCCCGAAAAAGGCGGTGGCCTAAAAGGTGCTGTGGGAGAAAGGCCCCAATGTTTTTAAGGGCAGGGTCAGACGGGGAGAGGCCCAAAAACTTCACATGGGGTTTTTGCCCCCTCCTATGAGCCCTAGGAGGAATTTTTTCCCCCCGGGCGCCCCCGGGACCAGTCCCAAGGGAAAGGGGCCAGAACCGCCACAAAAAAAGCAAAACTGCCCCCCGGACGCCCTGGAGAAGTTCCCCCCCTGGGACAGGTGGGGGCCTCTCGCCCCTTAAAGGTTCCTCTTAAAGAGGCCCGGGTTGGAGGAGGGAAAAGGTGAACGCTGGAAACGGGGGGGCCAACAGGGAAAAAGGGGGCGTGGACAAACATTTTTTTCCCTTTTGAAGGGGGCGCTCTTTTTTGCCTTTGGGCCCAAAAAGCGAAATTTTCCACTCGGGGGGCCCAAAATTAATTGGGCGGGTTCCCAAGGCAGGGGGGTTTGCCCAAACCCGGGGGCTCGTCCTTGTTTTGCCCCGAAAAGGCCCTTCCCAAAATTGTCGCCAAACCAACGCTTCTTTTTTCCCAAATTTCCAGCTCCGAAGCGAAAAGTTTGGGCCGAAAAACTGCACCGAATATTTGCCGACTGTGGTGTCCCCCTGCCCAAAGCCGGAGCAGCGCTCCCGGGCCGGGGCCGAGGAATTTAGGCCAGGTTCCTCGAAGACGGTGGGGGAAACCCCCCGGAAAGTTTGGGGGTTTCCCCCCGTCGGAGGATCCCCTCGATCCCAAATTTGGGTTTTGCCCCAAGGGCCAAGGTTTCCCTCCAGACAAGAGGCTATTTTTTGAAGGGCCCCCTTTTGGCTCGCTCTGTGGGGAATTGGGTCCCCCCACCCATTTCGAGAGGGAAGGGGAGCACGGGGTGATTAACCCTGGAAACTTTTTGGGGGCCCCTCCTTTCTTTAAGCGGGGAGGGGAGGGGCAGATGCAGAAAAAGGGAACCTGGGCCCCGAAGCGGTAGAGAAAGGGGAGGGGGGGAGCAAGGGATGCAGGTGCGGGGGAAAGCACCCGGGGGAGGCAGAGAGGGGGCCCCAGGTTCTGCATCTTTGGGCCGCAAGCTGGTCGAGGGTTTGACTTGGGGGGCACAGCTGTATTTAGGGTCCCGGGAATCGGGCAGGGTTTCCCTGGGGGGAATCCATGGCCATTCTGTACGTAAACGCGGGAGTGGTCCGCCTGGGCCAACCGAAAAGGCGAGGGATGGGTTAACCCCGCCAGGGGAACGGAATCTAATTTGCCCCCGGTTTTTCACCCAGGCCCCCCGCAAAGCGGGGTTGCCCGCGCGGGTGGGGACTTTCCCAGGCCGGTTAACCTAACGGTGCCCTTGTTTTGCGAAGGGGGCCCCGGGGGTACCCGGGGGGTACGGGAAAGTAATCCGCAGGGGGTAGTGGGGGGACAGGCAAAAGGTCAGGGCGGCCCGGCAGGGGGTTGTATTTTCGGGAGACGGGCAGACGGTCAGGGCGGGCGGCAAACAGGCGGGGTTCAGGAAACAAAGGGAAAAGCGGATTTGGTAAAACAAAAAAACAAGATAAACCCCCAATACTCTCAAAGCCCCAAAAACACCCCAAACAGCTGGGGGAAAAGTACGGGGGGGGGGATCCCTTTAAAATGGGAAACCAAAAGCGCCGCCCAATAACCAATTATCGGGACATTTTGGCCCTTTTTAAAATTTTAGAAAGGGGTCCGAGCGTTTGGCCCCAAACCGCCCCTTTAAACCCAACCCCCCGGGGTTTTCGCCTTCACGCCTGCCACCAGGAAGGCCGGCGTTAACCGGAGCGCGGCCGGGAAAAGAAGGCGGCCCCGGGGCAGCAGGGGGGTTTGGTTTCGCGGGCCCCCCGCAGCCCCCCGCCCGACCCCCTTTGGGGCGGGAAAGTGGGTCGCGGGGGGCAGCGGCCCGGGCCGGGAACCCCCGTAAAAACCCCCTTTTTGAGCAAGAACAGCCTTGATTTTCTTTTTGGGGAAGGGAAAGGCAACAATTTTTTTCCCCCTGGTTTGGGGGACCCCTCGCCCTCTTCCTTGCAGTTTACTTCCATTCCCTCATTTGGATGGGGGAACTTTGGGGTGGACGCCTTTTTCAATTTTCCCAGAGATGTCCTTTGGGGGTTTTGGGCCCGGGGCTTCGGGCTGGGCCCTTTCAGGAATGGGTCACAGATTTGCCCTTTGAACCTCGGCTTTGTTTTTTAAAAAGGCGTGGGCTTGGGTGGTATTGTCTTTTTGGGGAAGGGAAAAACTTCGGCCCAGTCGAGGCCCAGAGCGCCGGGAAGGGTTTTTATCATTGACTTGGCCGCTTCATCTTTCCTTCAATTGAAACCTCGTCCGCCCCTGCCCCCATAGCATGAGCGCCACCCCCATGTGTCACTGCCCCCATAGCTGTGCTGCCACCCCCAAAAGGTTTTCACTGTCCCCATAGCATGATGCTGCCCCCACCAGTGCCCCTGCCCCCATAGCCTAGCTGCCACCCATGTTCATGCTCCCATAGCATATGCTGCCACCACCTGTGTCACTGTGGGGATTGTATTGGGCGGGTGATGAGCGGGCCGGTTTTCTCCCCGTTTAAAATTTGACACCAAAAGGTCCAATTTTTCCCTATCGGGACCAAGAATCTTATTTCTCATGTCTGCGAACCTTATGTGTAAACTGTTGCGGTTTTCAATGTCTTCACTGGGGAAAAGGCTTCCGTCTGCGGCTTTCCTATGTCTTGCCCTGGGGAAAGGGCTTCCGTTGCGGCTTTATTGTTTGCATGAGGCAGGCTTCCTCTGCGGCTTTCATATGTCTGGAAATGAGGAAAAAGGCTTCCGTTGCGGCTTTCCCCATTTTTGCACTGAGGAGAGGCTTCCGCTGCGGCTTTCCTATGTTTGCACTGGGGAAAGGGCTTCCCCCGCAGCTTTCCGGTCTTGCACTGAGGAGAGGTTTCCCTTTGGTGCTTTTTATGTCTTGCCTGGGGAGAGGCTTCCGCGGGGCTTTCCTATTCTTGCACTGAGAAAGGCTTCCGCTGTGGCTTTCCTATGTTTTTGCACTGAGGAGGGTTTCTGTCTGCGGCTTTCATTGTCTTGCACTGAGGAGGGCTTCCGTCTGGGCTTTCCATGTCTTGCACTGGAGGGGTTCCGTTGTGGTTTTTTCCTATGTTTGCACTGAGGAGGGTTTCCGTCTGCGTTTTCCTGTGTCTTGCCTGAAAAGGGCTTCCGTTCGGCTTTCCTATGTTTGCACTGAGGAGAGGCTTCCGTCTCGGTTTTTCCTATGTCTTGCACTAGGGAGGCTTCCGTCCGGTTTTCATAGTTTGCACGGGGAGAGGTTCCTTTCTGCGGCTTTTCCCTATGCTTGCCTGAGGAGAGGCTTCCCGTCTCGGCTTTCCCTTTTGTCTTGCACTGAGGAGGGCTTCTGTCTGGGCTTTCATGGTCTTGCACTGGGGAGGCTTCCGTCTGCGGCTTTCCCAGTCTTGCAGAGGACAGGCTTCCGTCTGCGGCTTTATTGTTTTGCATGGGGAGAGGTTTCCGTCTGTGGCTTTTCTATTCTTGCATGGGAGAGGTTCCCCGTTGCGGTTTTCCTATGTCTTGTATGAGGAGAGGCTTCCGTCTGCGGTTTTTTCCTATGTTTTTGCACGAGGAGAGGTTCCTCTGATTTTCCCATTCTTGCACGGGGGGGTTCCGTCTTTTGGTTCCTATGTTTGACTGAGGAGAGGCTTCCTCTGGGCTTTCTATGTCTTGAAATGAGGAGAGGCTTCCGTCTGCGGCTTTCCTATGCTTGCATGGGAGAGGCTTCCGTCTGCAGCTTTCCTATGTCTTGAATGGGAGAGGCTGTCTGGGGCTTTCCTATGTCTTGCACTGAGGAGAGGCTTCTGTCTGCGGTTTCCTATGTTTTCCCTGGGGAAAGGGGTTTGTAGGGGCTTTCCTATGTTTTGCATAGGAGAGGCTTTTTTTTTTCCTGCGCTTTCCTGTGTTTAAATGGGAGGGGTTTCCTCTGCAGTTTTCCTATGTCTTGCATGGGAGAGGTTTCTGTGGGCGGCTTTAGTGTCTTGCACTAGGGGGTTCCGTCTGTGGCTTTTATGTCTTGCACGAGGAGAGGCTTCCGTCTGGGGCTTCCTTTGTCTTCCCCTGAGGAGGGCTTCCGTTTTCACCCTATGTCTTGCACGAGGAGGTTCCTCTGGGGCTTTCCTATTTTTTGCCTGAGGAGAGGCTTCCCGCTGCAGCTTTCCTAGTTTGCACTAGGGAGCTTCCGTCTGCGGCTTCCTATCTTGCACTGGGGAGGTTTCCCCGCGGCACACTCTCCCATAAAGCCCCGATGGTGGGCGCGTGTCTTTTGACTTTGGGGAAAACTTTCCCCTCTCCCCCCTGATCTCTGGAGCTGGGGCCACAGTATCTTGGGGTTTTTCTTTACCTCTCTCCCCAAAGGCTTTTCCCCCCCCCGATTGCATATTTTGGGCCAAGCGGCCGGGTCGGGGAAAAGAGATGTGGCGTCCCAAAATTCTTCCCTTAAGGTTATGGGGGCCACTGTGCTCTTTGAACCTTAGCTCGCAGAAATTTTTTGTAACCCTGGCCAGGTCTGTCCTTGCCCCAATTTTGTCTTGGTCCTTGGGAAATTTCCCTTTGCCTCATGTTCCATGTGCCCTTGCATGCCTGTGACTGTGAGGGCTTTTTTAGACGGTTGGGGGGCCCTTTTTCTAAAAAATCCCCAACAGTTTAATTAAACACAACTGGATCCAATGAAGGGGTAAACCATCTCCCGGAGATCAGAAGGGGGAATGGACAGCATGTAATAAATATGGTGTCGCCAAAAGGGGCTGAATACTTAGACCAGTGATTTTCGTTTTTCTTGTTTTTTAAAAAATTTCAAAAAAAAATCTACTTTCGTTTTTTTCTTTCAAGAGGGGGCGGGAGGGGGCGGGTGTAAAATTTGACAAAAAATGAAATTTTTTGATTTTTCCCAAATGGCTGCAATGAAAGAAAAATTTAAAAAAGTTTAAAGGGGGCTGAATACTTTTCCCTACCCACTGTTTCAGAAGTCCCCCCCAAAAAAAGAAATCCACCCCTATTTTTTCACTGCGGTGGGGGTTCCCTTATAAAGACAGTGTATAAAAAACTCTGTTTCATCCCCTAGGTCAGGGGGGTTTAAACTCCCGGCTCTCCAGCTTGGAAAAATACAACCCCATCGTGCCCACTGTTAAGATTATACAAATGCATATGGGGTTGACCCCCCAACACTGGAGGGCCGCCCGGAAACCTTTGGGTTTAGGCATCCTCATGCAAGCAAACGGGGAATTAAGAGAAAGGGGGCAAACCGAATCCTGTGCGTTGGGCCCCAAAATCCACAAACAGGTCTGCCAACAAATGGGTGTTGGCTATTGCGGGAAGTCTTCAGGGGGGGGTGGGTAATCTTAGTCCTTTTTTCTAAGGGCTTTTCCATTCCCATCTTTCTATCAAAAAGATTGGTTTTCCCGTGAGGCAAACCCCTTGCAATCTTAACCCCTTCCCCCCGCAGCCATTTTTTTTCACGTTCATTTTTTCCCTCCCCCCTTCCCCGAGCCATAACTTTTTTATTTTTCCACCCCTTGACGTTAGGGGTTTTTCTTTGCGGGCAAGAGTATTTTTTAATTTGGGTTTATTCATATTACCATAAAAATACTGGGAAACCCCCCCAAAAAATTTAAGTGGGGCAAAATCTGAAAAAAACGTACTTGCTCCATGTTTGCGGGTGTTTTTCTTTTACGAAGTTCATTCTTCGGTAACAGTGATGTGTTCTCTGTATTCTGCAGGTTGATCCGCATCCGGCAAAACCAAACTGTAGGGTTTCCCGGGGATGTTTTTGGGATGTAAAAAAAATTCCAAACATTTTTTAATTTTTTTTTTTGTAGCGCGCGGCGCCATTTTCTGCGACCCAATACTTTTTTTGGTTTCACCCAGAACTTGAGCGGGGGGATTTTTTTTTTGCGGTGAAATGCATTTTTTTTTGCTAAGAGTGTGGAAGCATGCGAAGTTTTTTCCAATTTTTTAGGGGGCGTGAAAACCCCAAAAAAATTTTGGGAATTTTGGCGTTTTGGGAAATTTTTTTTTCTAGGGTGGTCTAGTGTACGGGGTGAAAGTGTTTTATTTTAAAAGATGCGGCGCGGCCAACCCAAAATGGGGAAATTTTTTATTAATGATTTACGTATTTTCAAAATGGCAAAGGGGGGGGGGGGGGATTTGACTTCTACATTTTTTTTTTTTTTTTTTTTTTAACTTTAAATATTTTTTTTTTTTTTTTTACTGTGCTTTGAGTCCACCTTGGGTGCTTCACCCTGAGGGGGCAATCTTTTTACAGCCGGGGGAGGAAGTGTGAAACAGGAAAAATGGCGAAAGATGGAAGCTT
>JAODAL010081066.1:0-12025 GCA_025379985.1 Phyllomedusa bahiana | reverse complement strand
AAAATTTTTTTTTTTTTTTTTTTTTTCCCCGGGTCAAATTGTTTTTCATTATAGGTAAATTTCAGGGGACCTTCATTCAGGGAAATTTGTTCATTTGGGAAACTTTACCCCAGAAAAGGGGCTTCTTGTTTTTCCCCATGAACGGGCCCAGAAACCCGTTTTATTTTCTTGATAAGATAGTGTTATGCCCTTTACACCATTTGTTGCTTGTTTGTTTTTTCCGGTTTTATAACTTGGCTTTTTTCTTTTTGTCGCTTGTTTAAGGTTTATTTAAAACTTTAAATTTAATTTATTAGTTTTTTACAATTGCCCCCTTTGTGAAAAAAATATGCAGTTTGGGGGTCTACTAAAAAATTTGAAAAAACTTTTGTGTCCCAAATAAAAACACCTCAGTGGTTGCAAAAGTATTCAAAACCCCTCGAACTTTTCCTCATTTTTTAGATGTTACACCCAAAATTCAGTGATTTTTGTGTTAGGTTTATGTTCAAAAGGTTTAAAAGCGGGGAGTAATTACGCCCCGCAAAAAACGCCGTGTGGGGGGGGGCGGGGCGGGGAGCGGGGGGAGGGGGGGGGAGGGGGGGGCAGGCACTTCCCCGGGGCCCCCTTTGACATGAAATTCCCAAGCGGGGCGATCGTCGGGGGTTTAATTCACAATGATAAATTACCCCCCCGGGCCCGGCGGATTCCCGGGCGGCGAAGAGGAAAAGGTAACCCATTTTTCTCTATGAGAACTGGGGGATTCCCCGTAAATGAACGGGCGTTTTTCAGCCCGAAATTTGCGCATTTTTCTGCGCGAAATTTTGGGGACCAAAAAATCCCGGGCCCAAATTTTAAAGCGTGTGAAAAGGGCCCTTTAAAGGGGAAGCAAAACAAATTTAGCAAGAAATTTTTGGTCAATTTGGTTAAAAAAAAATTATGCCCCCTTTTTCAAATTTTTTGAAAATTTTTTTGAAAATTTGTAATTTTGTGCGAAATGCATTCAGCCCCCTGGGGGTCGATACTTTGTTGGACCACTTTAAACCCTGCAAATGAGGGCCCTGCGGGTTTCTTTTGGGGAGAGCCTCTACCAGTTTTTTCAATCTTGAAGCTAGAGTTTTTGCCCATTTCTTTTTTGCAAAATTGCTTATAACAAAGTCAGGTTGGAAAATTTTTTGAAAAACATTAATTTTCAAGTTGCCCATTTAATTTTAAATTTGGGATTTAGGTCCTGGGGCTTTTGGATGGGCCATTTTAACACCTGAAGTTTTAAATTTTTAAACCCCTTTCCCAAATTATGATTTGGTTTTTGTTTTGGGGGTCATTGCCCCTGCGGGAAAGGTTATTTTTAAATTTAAAAAAAGGGGCCCTTTTTTTTCTTCCCATTTTTCCAAAAAGGCATGGTTTGGGGAAAAGTACACGGGCTAAAGTTGCCCTGGTAAAAAGAATTTTCCAGTTTGGGGAAAATTTTTTGCAGCCCCTCCTGGTGACTTAGGCCCTTTTTGGGGCTGCTTTTTTAAAATTAGTGCTTTCTTGTCGGGGCCCTGTCGTTTAGGAAAAATACCTGTTTTGGTAGGCTAGAAAATTGAAAATTTCTCTGAAAGGCTATGTTCCCCACGGCTTAAAATGGGAGTAATTTTCGCGGGGTGATTACGTCCAAAAAAAAAATTACTTTCCATATTTAACGTTGGGTTGCTGCCCCCGGGAAATTTAGGGGGAACCAAAAAACGCTTGGGGGGATGAAATTATTGCACGCGTATTGCAGCGAAATTTCAAACCGGAAATTTCGGTCGGGTATTTTTTGTAGGCAACAATAAACACAGTAAGTTATTTTTCAAATTTGGAACCATCGACCCATTTTTTCTTTTAAAGATATTAAGATATTGAAGTCCTGGGGGGGGGGAGCCTGAGGAAGCTGAGGGGAAAGAAATTGAGAGGGCCCCCAGCACTTGCTCCGGGAAAAATTCCCGGGTTTTGGAAAGCGGGGCAAAAGGACTTAAAAAACTCCGTGGACAACAAGCGGAGTTTTTTCTCAAACTCCTGGGGGTATTCTGGGCACTTTCCGGGGACCTGGGGGTCCCGATGTCGCCGCAAAAAAGGGCCCAAGGGGGTTGGGGGTGGGGGCGAAAAAAAAAGGGCCCAAGGGGTCAGCTTTTGGGCTCTCCCCGGGAACAGAGGGAAAAGAAACCCGAGGGTCCCGCAGGGGGAAAAGGGCTAAATTAGCCCAATATGCCCAAAAAACCCTTCCCATCTTCTCTGGCTTAGAGTCCCCAGTAAGCAACAGCAGGATGCGGGGAAATTAAAAATAAAGCAGTGGCTGTGAAAGACAAGCAAAGGCCCCCGGGGAAAGAGAAAAAGGTTCCCAGCGGGAATTGCATCCAGGAGCCAGACCAAAAAACCCAAAATAACGGGGTCACTCCTAGTTTAAAAAAGAAACAGCAAGTTTAAGGGGAAACCCTTTGGGTGAGGGGTTGTGCTTAAAAAGTGTTCCCCAAATGCCATACTGCTTTATCCACCTGAATTTACCAAGTTGGTGATCTTAAAGAGGATATTAACATCATGCGGAATGATTTTGCAGAGATATGCTGAGGGGGTCAAAGTCCCTGAAACCAGAATCAGTGATTTTGGGGGATCAATTAAACTCAATTGCAGGGGGGATGGGAGTCGTTTTCTAGGTGATCAAGGGCACTACTCCCCAAAGGGACGGATGATTTTGGGGGGAAATCCCCTCCCCCCAGAAAAATGTGGCATCTTTGGGGGGTGCCCCGAAAAAAAAGAGGGCCCCAAACCCATCAGAGTTTTTTGGGAGCCCGGGGCTCACTAATATTTTTGGGAAAAGGAATCCCTTTACTTCTCTTTTTTTGCATTTGAGAGGGCCCCAAAGGGTCCAAGGGCCCCCAAATCCCTTTAAAGGGGCCCCCCCAAAAGATCATTTGCGGGGTTAAGCTGCTGCATTTTAAAGGGATAGAGAAAATATACTGCGAAAACCCGCCCCTTCGCAGGAAACCGTCATGGGGGGAAGGGCTGTGGGAAATCTCCTTCTATCGGATTTCTCTAAAGAGGTTAAAAAAAGAAGGGCGAAAGTTCCAGGTGTCAAGGGGCCCGGGGCTCCGGGCGTTTTGGGGTTTTGAAATTACGCCATGCTTTTCCCAGCCGATCCGAGGGGGGCCCCTTTAAAATTTAGCATTTCTTTGAAACCCCCAGAGCCCAATGCAGGGGATCGCCAAAAAAAATAAATTCCTCCATCAAACGCAGCTTCCAGAGGAGTCCGGGAGGAAAAGTGATACCACGGGTAAAACTTTTCTTCACTTCCCTCTCTGTTTTCCCTTGCTTTATTTTTTCGTCCTGTTCCAAAAACCCGGTTCTATTTTTCCCATATTAAAATAATGTTTAGGAGGGGGAAAGGGGTTTGGGAGAAGAAGTTTAAAGTCTTATTTTTTTTGCATTTAAAATTTTTTCCCCTTCCCTTTCCCGGTCGTTTTGGAGGCCCTTGAGCCCATTTTTGGGGGGCTTTTTTAAATTTTTTGCACATTTTTAATTTCTTGTTTTTTGTTTTATTTTAAAATTGGGGGTTTACATGTTTATTTTAAAGGGGGGGGGGGTTTTACTTTTCTCCAGGAATTTGTTTTTGTTACTTTTTTGGAGGAAGGTCGGAGGGTTTCCCATCCTTCTTCTTGAAATTTTTAAAGGGAATTTGGTCATTAATGGACACGGGGATTTTTAGATGGCGGAAAAGGTTAAACTGCTTCCGGGAAATGTCGGGGCCCTGAGGACCCAAAAAAAAGATTTGCGATTTTTAATTTTCTTTCCCAAAAATGGGCCAGTTTATATTATTTTTTTAAAGAGGAAAAAATTTTGGTGTCCGATACAGTGTAAAATGGCTTCAAAGGGCTTTTTGGGGGGGGGTTGGGGGGAAAATTCTTTGTTTACACAGTTTAAATTTTTCGGGGGGGCGGGCAGTTATCTTTACCCATAAATCCATTCCTTTTGAATGTCTGGTATTGAGAGAGATGGGGGATGGGAGATTTAAAATGTGTATACTGTAAAAAAATATACTTGCAAAATTTGTTTTGGTAAACATTTATTACCTCCACCAATAATTCGTACCTTTAAAGCATGCTTAACTTTGTTTGGGTGGTTATCCCTTTATGTCCCAGTTCTTTTTTGGGGGGTTTTAATATTGGTGGACCCAAATTGGGGTAAAAATTTTCAGCAAATAATGTTAATAATACCCTCAGCATTGATCCGGGTTTGGGGCACATGATTTGGGGGGAAAAGTTGGAAGTTTTTTGACAAACTGGGCATGCTAAACACCCTACTGAGGGTTTTCCATTTCCCGTTTTTTAGTTTTTTTGGGATAACAATTTTTCTAGAATAGATATGGCTTTGGGTAAACAGCGGCTCTGTCCAAAAAAGGGTTACTAAAACTGGGGTATCTTAAAACGCTCCATTTCTGAACATTCCCCCCAATGGCTGGGGGCAGATTAAAAATTCCTGATTTATTTCCCTAGGAAATAGAAGGGGGGGTGGAAAATTTAATTTCTCTTGGGTTTCCCCCAAAGGTACAGTTTTAAATTAGCGTTCAGATTTGGAGGAATTTTTTTAGGTGAATATTGACTCAGCTCCAAACAGTACGTGTGGGACACTATGAAGGGTACCTTAGAGGGGGGGTTTACAAAGGGGGAAAATTTGCCCTTGAAAATTTTAAAAAGGGGGCAGCTAGAAAAAAATATCGTGAAAGGGGAAAGGGGCAATAGCTGGCCTTAAACGATTCGTTTTGCTTCGCCCCTCAAAAAACCGGGGAGGATCTGCGGGGAAGGCGCAGGATAAGGTTTAACACCCTTTTCTATTAGAATCTGCCCGAAATAAAAACGATTTTTTAAAAAGCAAACTTATTTTGGTTTAAGGGGAGCGGCGGGCCCCTTACTTAGGCCCCTATCATTAAATTTCCCCGAGGGGTTCCCGTTTTTATACCAGTTGCGACACCTCCCGGGCCTTAATGGGCAGAACCCTTGGATTTTTTTGGGAATATTGGGGGATTTTTTTTAAACTTTTTTTACACATAAAAACTTGAGGTTTCCCCTTTCAGATCCCAAAAATATTTTTCGGGATATAGATTTCCCATGTTAAGTTTTTGGGGAAAAGGAGAGGGGGATTGGAGGCGCCTCTCCCTCTAGGGGGAACTGCAAATGGCAGTTAAAAAAACTTTTGGGAAAAAAATAAGTCCCCCGGGTTGGAAGGTTGCCCCAAAAGGGTATTTTCAGCATTTGGGGAGGTGTTGTTACCCCAAATTTGTTGGAAGGTTTTTTCAGGATTTCAGGCAAAAGGGCAGGTTGCCCGCTTCAATGCAAGAGGGGTTTGGGGGGGGTTTTTCAAAAAAAAATTGTAAAAAATATTTTTCTTAAATTTAAAAATTTTAAAAATTTTAAAAAATTATAAAAAATTTCTAAAAAAATTTTTTAAAAAAAGGTTAAAAATTTATAAATTAAAATTCCCTAAAAAATAAAAAAATTAATTTTAAAATTTTTAAAAAAAACCATAATTTTTATTTAAAAAATAAAAATTAAAAAAATTTATTTTTTTTTTTTTATAAAAAATAGGGGAAAAAAAAAAAATTTTTTTAATTTAAAGGAAAAAAAAAAAAAATTTAAAAATTTAAACTTGTAAAAAAATTTAAAAAAATTTAAAAAAAAAATTTTTTTTTTAAAATTTCTTTTTAATGTTTTTTTTAAAATTAAATTTTTAAATTTAAAAAAGTTTTTTTTTGGGGTTTTTTTAAATTTTAAAATTTTTTTGGAAAAAAAAAAAAATTTTATTTTTAAAAATTTTAATTTAAAAATTTAATTAAAAAAATTTAAAAAATTTTAAAGGCTTTTAAAAAAAAATTTTTTTTAAATTTTTAAAAAAATTTAAAAATTTTTTAAAAATTTAAAAATTATTTTTTTAAAAAAAATTTTAAAAAAAAAACCAGGGGAAAAAAATTTTTTTTTAAAAAATTTTTTTTTTTAAAAATTTAAATTTAAAAATTAAAATTAAAGAAAAAAAATTTAATTAAAATTTTTGGGTTTTTAAAAATTTAACTTTTTTTTAAAAAAAAAATAAAATTTAAAAAAAATTTTAAAAAAAATTTTTTAAAAAAAAATTTTTTTTTTTTAAAAAAAAATTTTTAAAAAATTTTTCAATTTTAAAAAAAAGGAAAAAAAATTTTAAAAAAAGTTTTTTAAAAATTTTTTTAAAAATTTTTTAAAATTTTAAAAATTTTAAAAAAATTTAAATTTTTAAAAAATTTGTTTTAAAAAATTAAAAAAAAAATTTTTAAAAAAAAATTAAAAAATTTTAAAAAATTTTTTTTTTAAAAAAATTAAAAATTTTTAAAAAAATTTTAATTTTTAAATTTTTTTAAAAAAATTTTATAAATTAAAATTTTTCTTTTAAAAAAATTTTAAGGAAAAAAAAATTTTCTTTTTTTTTAAATCTTTTTTTATTAAAAAAATTTTTAAATTTAAAAAAATTTAAAAAAAATAAATTTAAAAAAATTTAAAAATTTTTTTTAAAAAATTTTCAATTTAAATTGATAAAAAATTTAAAAAAAAATCTTTTTTGGTTTTTAAAATTTATTTGGAATTTCCCCTTTGTTTTAAATTTAAATAAATTTTAAAAATTTGGAAAAAATTTTAAAAATTTTTTTTATTTTGTTTCAAAAAAAACTTTAAAATTTTCAAAACTTTTTAAAATTTTTGGGGAAAAAAAAAAAATTAAAAAAAAAATTTAAAAAATTTAAAAAAAAAAAATAAAAAGATAATATTTTAAAAAAAATAACTTTTTTTTTAAAAAAAAAAAAAAAAAATTTTTTTTTTTTTTTAAAAAAAATCCTTTTAAAACCAAAAAAAAAAAGTTTTTTTTTTGTTCCTTTGGCCCGGCCCCCAAATGGCCAAAATTTAAAAATTTTAGAAAAATTTGGGGGAAAAGGGAGAGGGGGGATAAAAGGGGAATTTAAAATTTTTGGGAATACCCAAATTTGTTGAAAAGCCAGGGAACTTTTTTAATTCTCCAAAAACTTTGGGGGTTTAAAAGGGGTTTAAAAATACCCGGAAAAAGGAAAAAAGGTAACTTTAATTTTAGGCATTTTCCCAAAAAAGTTTTCCCCAACCTTTATAAATCAAAGCCCCTATTAAAGGCTTTGGGGGGTGGGAAAAATTTAGGGGTGTAAATTTTTTTTTTTGGGGCCTTCCCGGGGCGACCTTTTTCCCCACTTTAATTGTATTTTCCGGGATTTGGTATTTTTTCCCCCCCGGTTTTCCAAATTTATGTTTTTTTTCCAAGGGAAATTTTTGAATTTTTTGGGAATTGGGGGGGCCCTTCCCTTTTAGTTTTTTAAAGGTGCTGGGGTTTTTCCCAAGATAGGGGGTTTTTTAAAAGTTTAGCCCCGGGAATTTCCCCAAATGGAATTTTTTTTTCCTTTTAACCCGGGGGCGCATTTAAAACAAAAACCCCATTAAAAAAGGGGTTAATTCCCTTAACCGCAGCCTTGGGCACCTTTATAATGGGAAGGGGTGGGGGGGAAAGGAAAAAAATTAAGATAAACTTCCCCAATTTTTTAAAAAAGGGGCCTTTTTTGGCCCTTTTTAAAATTTTTCGGATTAAATTTTAAAAAGGGGTTTTGGGTTCAAGAACATTCCAAAAACCCCGGGGAACGTGGGTTAGGGATTTTATAATCCACTTTATTTTTTTAAACTTTTTTGGCAAAACCTTTTTTTCCTTTGGAAAAGATTCAATTCGACCAGGCCCCCCTCCAACTTTTCCCCCCCCCCCCGGCTTTTCCCTTTTTCCCCAAATTAGATTTACGTAGTAGGTTTGGGGAAAGGGGATATTGGCCCCATAGAGCCTAATATTTTGGGGGGAGATTCTGGAGCCTTTCCATTTGGGTTTCAGTGAAAAGGGAAAAGCATCCCAATCTCTCAATTTTTCTTAATACATCGAGTTTACAGAAAAATTCCCTCTTTTTTACTTAAAAATTGGGAATTTGGGCCCCCTCCTCTGTGTAATAGGTGGGCATTTGGGACCCGGCCTCTCTGATGCATATGTTCTGGGGTTTTCCCTAAATAGAGGGGATATTGGATTTTTAAATTTTCCAATTGATCCCGCGTTTTTTTTTCAAATTACAGTTTGGGGGCTGAAATCGTTGGTTTGTTTTTTTGGGTATGTAAAGGGGACTTAACGGTTTCAGAGGCTTTAGGGAAAAAACGCGATATCTAGACCCTTTTTTTTATGGGAGGGGAAAATTTTAGCGAAAAAATGGTCTGGATGCAGGGGAAAACCCCCGTTCAAAACACCGGAGGGTTTTTTAACAAAGTTTAAATGGTGGGTTGTCTGGAGAGAGGGGGGGTTGTATTATAAGAGAGGAGCCAAAGTTTAAATATATTAAAAATATGGGCTAAATGGCTGGAGACTTTTGGGGCTTGCTGCCCCCCGAACTTAAATTAGGTATAGGGTGTTTTGGGGAAACTTTTGGGGGTGAGGTTCCTGGGACTGTTTTTTATGGGAGTTTTGTGGATTTGGGGGCCCTCCGACAGCCCGGGAAAAATTTTTATTGTGACAAGAACTGGGCTGTTATTTAATATTGCATTTTTTTTTTTGTTTATTGTAATGGAAATTTTCTGCTTCTGAATCTGGAGATTGAATTTTTGGGGGGTGGGGCTTGGTTTTTGTTTTGGGGAAAAAAGTTGAAATTTGGGCCCCTTTCAATGACATATACGTATTCTGTTTGTATTTCTTTATTTTCGAAAACCCAAAAAAAAGTTTTA
The DNA here is from genome assembly GCA_025379985.1 of Phyllomedusa bahiana. Lineage (NCBI taxonomy): Eukaryota > Metazoa > Chordata > Amphibia > Anura > Hylidae > Phyllomedusa > Phyllomedusa bahiana. The sequence goes on along the minus strand of JAODAL010081066.1, from coordinate 3,245 downwards.
TGGTTTAAAAAAAAAAAAAAATATTGAAGGGTTTCCCGGGCCCAAATCCCGGGTGGGTTTTCTGTCTTCCACACAAGGGACTTCTGGTTCTGGGGCCACGGGTCCCCGCCCCAAATCCAGGTGTTGCTGTTTTTTCCTACCAAATTTTTTTTAAAAATATATTAAATATACTATGAAATTTTTTAACAAAAAAAAATTTAATTAATTTTGAAAAAAATCGTTTGTTTTTAAAAAATTGCTTGAGAGTAACGACACTTTTCTAAATTTTGGAAATTGTGCTGTGTGTATGTTCCCACGGGGTCTTTGGTCGGGGAGAATAAATGTTGTCAGGGTTTTTTATTGCATATGGGGAAAATGCATGTTTCCATTTACTTTTACCATATTTTCACATGGGGCCAAAGGGGCGCCCCTGGGAAAATACCCCCCAGCCCCTAACCAAAATTCGTGATTTGGGGGTTTCAAAAGCAAATTTGTTAAAAAAATTATTTTGCAAAAATTTTTCATAACCCGAAAAAAAAATTTAAAAAATTTTTCAAATTTTAAAAAATGTGCAGTATATTTGTTTTATGTTTTTTTTTACATTTTTCAAAAACCCTATTGCAATTTTCCCCCAGCAACAAGCAGATATATTCAATTTTAATGCCCGGGAATGCAATATATTTTGATGTTTTTGGGGTTTCTTTAAAATTTTCATGCATTTTTCCCCGGGATTTGAAAAAATTTTCATGCAATAAAAAAAAAAATAGAGGTCCAATTTTGTTGTTATTTTCAAAAAAGTAAGGAACCCTGCAAACAAAAAGCATTTTGGCAGAATGCCCCAGTTTTAAAAAAGGGCCCTCCAACCCTTTCTAAAAAAAACCTAAAAGTAAATTTACATGTCCCCTACTTTTAAAATGCACCTTACATTTAAATTTCATATTTAATTACATTAAAATTTAAAAAAAAATTTTTTAAAAAACTTATGTAATTTTACAGTAGAGACTTTTTTTAACTTACTAAAAAAATATTAACAAATTTTGAAATCTGCTTCTAACATTCATTTTTACCCCCCGTAAATTCCCGCCCAAATTGCAAAAATTAGCATGAAAAATGTTGGGCCCTGTGCTCTGCTAGGGCCCCCCTCCCTCCTCCATGCACCCCAAAAACTCAACACGGGATAATTGCGGGGTAGGTAAACCCGGGATTTTTTGGGCCCTGTGAACAAAAGCCCACTGCATTTTTAAACTTAAATCCCATTTTGAGGGCAGCCACAATTTAGCCCCATGCGTTGGTTAAAGGGGCAATTTCCCCCGGGGCTGGTTTCCCGGGCATTTGCTGCTTGCCTTTGTTTCAGGGCACTTGGGTTTAAAAACTGAAAAATTAAACTGGGAAAAATTTAATTAAAACATAGTCCCTCCCCCAAAAATTTATACAAAAACCCGACATCTTGGTAGAGACTGTTTAAATCTATTTGACCCTTTTTGAACGTTTTGCCCTGCGTTAATTACGGGGTGCCCAAAAACGCGTCACAAAAAAAGTGGCAATTTATTTTCATGATGTAAAAAACGGTTTTCCCCATTATTTTCCCTTTTTGGGGTAGAAGGCGTAATTACGTCGCAAAATGGGTCAAATAATTGCAGGGGACTTGATTTTGCGATTTGTAATTACGCTGTTTAAAAAAAGGGAAACGTAATTTTGACAGTTTAAAAAAAAGCCTCGTTTTGAAAAGGAGAATGTATTTTACATTGGGGAAACCAAATTTAATTTTCCCTGACCCTTATTTTAGGCGTTTTTTTAGGGAAGTAAAATTTTTGGACGTAATCACGCGCGTAATTACGTCCCTTTTTTTAAGGCCGGGGTGAACATAGCCTAAGATGTTCATAGCTTGGGCTACTTTTTTTTTTTAAACATATCCCTGCAATACACTTTGGCACAATTTTGTCTGAGATGTGTGTTCTTTGTTTTTCATGATGCTGTTTTGTTCATTAATGTTCTCTAACAAACCTTTTGACGCCATCACAAAACAGCAGTAGTTATACTGAGAATAAATTACATATAGATGTACTCTTTTTACTAATTAGGTGTCTTCTAGTTGGTCACACTAGATTTATTTAGGGGTATCAGAGTACAGGGGGCTAAATGCTTATGCACGCCACACTTTTCAGTTTTTTAATTTGAAAAAATTGGATTATCATTTTCTTTACACTTCACAAATACTTGCTACTTTTGGCCACATGTATGAACCTGTTTATGGCTAAAACTCACTTTTTTGCCCATCGGTTACTATGGACAAAAGACTGAGTTTTAGACCTAAACAGTTTCATACATGCGGCCCTTTGTGTTGCTTTAACACATAAAATATAAATAAAATACATTTAAGCTTGTGGCTGTAATGTTTAAACATGAGGAAAAGTTCAAGGGGTGTGAATACTTTTGCAACCCACCATAGTCCTTTCAAAGGGATTTGCCATGTAAAACCACCTGGTAGTGTGCACTATCTTCCCTCTTATTACATTGGCTTATAAATTGCTGAAGGGTGAATAAATGTTGTGAAACCAGTACTTTTACATTTCCATCTGTTAATCCTGCACCTTTCAGGTTCTCTTCATGAGAAACCAGGAACCCTTCTTTCATATGTATATGTCTGTATTTTGTAATTTTAAAGTGAAACCGTAAAGGAGTTTATCATCCTTACATAGATTTTCAGACAGCAGTTCCTGTGTCAGGACAGGTTTCAACAGCCACATATTCACCCAACTTTATGTAAGTAAATTTTAATTTTTTTGTGGCTGTATATTTGTTTTTGCAAAAATGCTGAAAAAAGGCATAAACTAATGATAAATTATATTATAAATGCATTTTATAGGAGGTTATTATTGTTGCTATGGGAGTTGCATTTGTTTTTATTGACTTTCTTTTCTTTTATTAAAAATAATTATCAGAGGTTTTTATTTTTAACTACAGGCGGTACTCAACTTACACCGTTCTGACTTACATCTGTCCCCTAGTTACAAACAGAGACTTATGAGGCATGCTGGCACTTGTAGTTCCATGTTCCACAGCAGTTAGTAGCTGTGGAATGACAAGTTCCAGCATGCCACAGCAGAACATGAGGTGAAAACGAGGTGAAATATTCTTAACAGGGGCACAGACAGCAAAACAAATGTAAAAACCCTTCCCTGCAATATCCAAAATGAAAAAAAAAACCCCCTTTTATGCTGGAGTTACATTTAAGAAATCTATCTGTTCCGAAAAATACAAAAAAC
>JAODAL010081065.1:0-12025 GCA_025379985.1 Phyllomedusa bahiana | reverse complement strand
TCATGTTGCTCATTCAGCATTATTCCTCATGTTCATTCATTTTTTATGTTATTAATAGTTCATTTTTTTCCCGTCATATGTACCGCTCATTCAACATTACTTCATTCATTGTTCATTCATAACTTATCATTCATTCATAGTTCATTCTTTCCTTGTTCATCATGTATCGCTCATTCAGCATTATTTCCTTCATTGTTCATTCATAATTTATTGTTCATTCATAGTTCATTCTTTCCACGTTCATGTATCGCTCATTCAACATGAATTCATTCACTGTTCATTCATTATTTATCATTCATAGTTCATTCTTTCCTCGTTAATCTTGTATCACTCATTCAACATTACTTCATTTATTGTTCATTCATAATTTATAGTTCATTCATAGTTCATTCTTTCCTCATTCATCATGTATCGCTCATTCAACATTAATTCATTCACTGTTCATTCATTATTTATCATTCATTCATATTTCATTCTTTCCTCGTTCATCATATATCGCTCCTTCAACATTACTTCATTCATTGTTCATTCATAATATATCGTTCATTCATAGTTCATTCTTTCCTCGTTCTTCATTAATAGCTCATTCAGCATTCATCATTCATTCACTGTTCATTCACAGTTTATCGTTCGTTCATAGTTCATTCTTTCCTCATTCATCATGTATCGCTCATTCATCATTCATTCACTGTTCATTGATAATTTATCGTTCATTCATAGTTCATTCTTTCCTCGTTCATCATGTATCTCTCATTCAGCATTTATTCATTCACTGTTCATTCATAATTTATCGTTCACTCTTTCCTCGTTCTTCATGTATCGCTCATTCAACATTACTTAATTCAGAATTTCCAGCGCATTTCTGCCAATTTTCCTCCTTTCCCTCCGTGCTCGGCATAATGGTCCAATGGCGGCGCCGGCGCTTACACCACCACTCCCGCGCCGGCCGGAGGGATTTCTCTACAGAGCTGAGCGCGGGGCAGCGCCGGCGCCGCAGACGCGGTCGTCCGTCCTCATTGGGGATTTCAATTTATGCAATTAGATGTATTTTATTCATACGGAGAATTTCAATACATTTATGCAGAACAAAGCATCAGTTTTCCAGACCTGATGACTTCTGGTGGCAGCAGATAATGCTGTAAGTGCTGCAGCGGCTCAGACGCGTCTGCGAGGGAAGGGGAGCGGCCGCTGATCACTGCGCTTCTATCTTTTAGGCAAAGAATCATTGGTTCAGACGTTGGTGCCGGAGCCAATTCATTTGGCTAAAGACAACGGTCACCTGGACTCCACGGTCTGTCCCTTATAGATTCCCTATTCCTACTGTGAACCTGCATCTACTGATCTGTATCTGTGACCTATACACAGTGGATTCACATTATTATGACCAAAGTGACATGTGCAGCCCAGACAGCAGCTAGACACGCAGCAGGTGGCTCCAAAGGGTCCTAGTAGGTTGTCACAAGTTTCTGGAGCTGACTGCACCCACAGCTGCTGGAGAATCCATAGAGCCAACACCACCATCCAGGGGCCCACAGCTGCTGGAGGGTCCATAGAGCCAACACCACCATCCAGGGCCCCACAGCTGCTGGAGGGTCCATAGAGCCAACACCACCATCCAGGGCCCCACAGCTGCTGGAGGGTCCATAGAGCCAACACCACCAACCAGGGCCCCACATGCTGACTGCACCCACAGCTGCTGGGGGTCCATAGAGCCAACACCACCCACAGTGCCCCACTGCTGGACTGCCAAAACCACCCAGGGCCCAATTGGAGGAGCCATAGAGCCAACACCACCATCCAGGGGCCCCACATGCTTACTGCACCCACAACTGCTGGAGGGTCCATAAAGCCAACACCACCATCCAGGGGCCCCACATGCTGACTGCACCCACAGCTGCTGGAGGAGCCATAGAGCCAACACCACCATCCAGGGGCCCCACATGCTGACTGCACCCACAGGAGGAGCCATAGAGCCAACACCACCATCCAGGGGCCCCACAGATGCCAAATTGGAGTCTGGGAAATTAGAGGCCAGGGTAGTACTTTGAAGTCTTGGTCCTGCTCTTTCAATCAATGATGGGCATTTTTAGCCATGTGTCATGTCACATTGTTTTGGTGGAAGATCTCATCCGCCCCAGGGGAGACAATCAGCAGGTATGGGTGTACGGGATCTTCAGAGAGGGATTCATACCCAATTCTGGTAAGAGCACCTCCTACATGGATGAGTGGCTCAGAGAAAGCCCCAAAACCTTGCCCCAGATCATAATGCTGCCACCACCAGCTTGTGTTCTTCCAGCAATGGTTTCAGGGTACTTGTTCTCTGATGTTTCTCTCCTGACAAGCCAACATCCATCTGTTCCAAAAACCAGAAACCGTGATTGATTAAAGGAAACCAATCAGCAGAGCCCAATTCTATCAAGGCGGTGAATATTAAACCCTTTTAGGGCGACATGCTTAAAGGGAAGGCGCGTCGAAGGAATAGCCCAAGTCCCGTTTTTCAGTTAAATCCCGCCTAAATTTGTTTTAAAGGGGGTTCCTGTGTGATTAAAAAAGGAGCCCAAAAGTTCCCCCCGCCCCCCCCTCTCCTGGTGTTTGGTGCTTTAAACGGAACTTGGGGCGCTTTTAAAATTCCCCAAAAAATGTAAAAAGGCAACAGATAGGCTGGAAAAAGAAAGTTATTAGAAAAAAGTCAGTAAACTAAAAACTATGGGACTGACCGCTTGGTGAACCCCCCAGGCCCCCAGCAAAACCTTGGCTGCCCCGGGGCTCTTCCCTGTATGTAGAATAAAGGGGAAGCACAAAAAAAAATTTCCCAAATGTATTCAAAATTAAAATAAATAATAAGTTTGAAAAAACATCAAAGTCTCCTTTTTCTTAGTTTTTTTTTCCCTTTGGATGAAACTGAAGACCTTCCCCCTGAAAAAGTGGGACCTTTCATAGATAAAATTAGATGGAGAAGAAAAGGGGAACGAAAACTTAAAGTTTTCGGGCCCCTAAACAAAATTTAAAAGGGGCCCGCCAGCTCCCTTTTTGCCATTAAAAATTCCGGTGTCCCCCTTTATGGGCAGAAGGGTTTTTTGGGCCCCCCCAGGCGGGCGGGGCCCCCAGTAGCGACGCTACCTCTGCACCCCCTATAGCACTCCCCTCGGAGAAGTTTGTTTTAAAAATGGGGAAAATTTTTTTTTTGGAGACTACAACACATCAGAAATAAACTGAACCCACTGAATGGGGGAGCTCCCGCCCAATCTGCTGCTTTTTGACCCCTCCAGTGTTTCCCCCTAAAGGAAAACGCCCGTCCCCCCTTAAAAAAACTCCCCGCTCAGTCTCCTCTTCTTCCAGGCCCGGGTAGTCCCGGTGGGGCTGCTGCTCCACGTCGGGATCCCCCAAGCAGCTTTTTTTAAAAACCCTCGAGTAAATCGCCCCAAAACAAAATCAAAAAATTTCTAAGACCATCGCGCGCCGCCCGCTTGGCTTTTAAACGCGTTTCCAAAACCCTTTGTGAGTTTTATTTAAAAATCGTTTTTTTCAGCGCAGTGAAAAAGAAGTAACATAACAAATTAGCAGAAAACGGTCCAGGAGCAAGCGCAAAAGCCAAAAGGGACTTTAAAACACTCAGCAACAAACACAAATGAAAACAGAGACGAACCTTCACACGAGAAAGACACGGGAAACAGAGCCCAACTAGCAGATCCTTTAAATGGGGCAGCATCTACAAGCTATAGGGGCTACACACAGGACCCGTTTTTAATATTTAGTTTTATTCCTGTACATGGGAGCTTTAAAAATAGCATTTAAATATTCTTTCATAGGGGACAGTATTATAGAACTTAGGGGGAAAGAAATTATAGAAGAAAGTATTATAGTATTTTATATTTTTTGTACATGGGACAGAAATTTAAGAATTATATTCTTTTTTACAAAGGAGGCAGTATTATACATTAAATTCTTTTACATAGGGGGCAGTTTTAAATTAAAGTGGCTAAAATTTTGTACATAGGGGTAGTATTATAGTATTAAAATTTTTTCTTGTCCCAATGGGTCATATTAAGAAATTTAAATTCTTGTACAAAAGGGGGCAGAATTATAGTATTTATATACTTGAACATGGGAAACAGTATTATAGTATTAATTCTTGTACTTTGGGGGTAGAAATTATAGTAGTTAATTTTTGTAATGGGACGCAGAAATTAAAGAAATTATTTTCTTGTACATGGGGGCAGTATTATAGTAGTTAAAATCTTGTACTAGAGGTAGTTTTTAAAATAAAAAATTTTTCTTGACATGGGACGCAGTATTAAAAATTTAAAAATTCTTGTACATGGGGGCAGTATTAAAATTTAGTTAAAATTCTTGACATAGGGGCAGTTTTTAATAGAAGCTATATTCTTGTACACAGGGACGAAATTATAAAAGTTATATTCTTCAACATGGGGGGCCCGGGTATTATATTTAGTTAAATTCTTGTACATAGGGAGCAGTTTTAAATAGAGTTATTTTCCCTTGTACATAGGGGGCAGAAATTTATAGTAGTTATATTCTTGTACATAGGAGAAATATTATAGTAGTTATTTTCCCTTTGTACATAGGGGATAGTATTATAGAAAGTTAAATTTTTGAAACATAGGGGGCAGTATTATATAGTTAAAATTCTTGTACATAGGGACAGAAATTATAGAAAGTTATATTCTTATACATGGGGGGCAGTAATATGGGTAGTTATATTCCTGTATATAGGGGATAGTATTATAGTATTATATTCTTGTAAAAAGGGGGAAACAGAAATTAAAAGGGTATTTAAAAATTCTTTTACATAGGGAGCAGTATTATATAGTTTTAAAATTATTGTACATAGGGGCAGTTTTATAGTAGATATATTCTTAACAAAGGGGCGCATTATAGTAGTTACTTCTTGAACATAGGGGGCCCAATTTTTAAAAGTATTTTATTTTGAACATGGGGGGCCTTAAATAAAATTTATATTCTTGTACAAAGGTTGCGGTATTTAGTAATTATAATTTTGTACATAAGGACAGAAATTTATATTATTTATATTCTTGTACAAAAAGGAAAAAAAAATTTATTATAAAAGTTTATTCTTGTACATGGGAGCATTTTATATAGAAATTATATTTGTACATAGAGAGCAGAAATTAAAATATAGTTACATTTTTTAATATTTAGTAGGGTTTTGAAAAAAGAACGTTTTCCATAAAGTTCAACCAAGGGGGGGGGAAAAAAGGGGGGTGAAGGGAGAGAGAAAAGGGACATTAAGCCCAGCCTCACCACTGGTTTAATTACCTTAAAACCCAAAAAGGCATAAACCCAATCTGCTCCATTTAAGCCCATCCTGCCCCCAGAGCCTCCCCCCAGCCAGGTCCAGAATTTTACTTTTGGCTACGTACTTTAAATTTTTCTTTAGTTCCGGGTAGGTATCTAAGCCCTTTCTGAAACCCTACATTTCCCCTGCCGTGCCCCAGCTCCCCCAGCGGCAAACCCACGATTCCCAGTTCTTACAGTGAAGAACGTTTTTTCTCCTCTGGAAAATGAACCCTTTTTTTCTCTAGCCCGGAAGGGGAACCCCCCCTTTTTTTTAGTTTTTTGAGGGGGGCTTCCTTAAAAAATTTTTCCCCATACTTTTTTGTAGGGACCATTTATATATTTATAAAAAAAAAATCATGCCCCCGGGCCGGCCGTCTTTTCTCAACAAATAAGTTAAATTTCCCCAACAAAACCTCTCCTCAAAAACAAAAATGCCCCTTTTTTTTTTTTTTTTTTTTTTTTTTTCCCCTTAAAATTTTTTGGTTGTTTCGACTTTGTCCCTCTTCCAGCTCCATTACATCTCTTCTAAAAACTGGACCCAAAACTGAACAGCTTTTTTCTAAGTGAGGACGAAACCAATGTTTTTTTACACGGTAGAATTAAATCCTTGCCCCCGAAGTCCATGCCCTTTTAATACACGCCAATATCTTCCCTTCCCCCTAAGGCAGCTGTTGACATTCCCAGGGCATTCGTATTCTATGACCCCTAGGACAAAAGATGCTGAAAAACCCTTACATTTATCCACATTAAACCCCCTTTTTTGCCAATTGGATGCCCAACACTCAATTTTCCAGGTTTTTCTGAAATTTTATAGGCATTTTCCCAAATAGATTGCACTACCCCTGAAATACTTGGTGCCCATCTGCAAAAATCAAGACGGTGTTTAACGACCCCTTCTACTATTTCATAAAAAAAAAACTTTAAATAAGAAAAACCCCAAATACGAGCCCTGCGGCCCCCCCATCAAAACCGGGGAGACCACTCAAGTAGGGTCATTTACCACCACTCCTGGGTAAAACCCAGCACCCTTTTTTTTGACCCAAATTAACACACTTTTTATCTCAACCCAAGGGATTAAAAATTTTACCCAACAAACGTTTAAATGAGGGACAGTGTAAAAATGCCCTTTGCAAAGCCTAAAAACACAATATCCCCCAGCTGCCCCCTATCCAGACTTCTATTTCCCCCCTCTTCTTTAAAAAAAAAACAGATTGGTCGGGACAGCTTTCTGCCTTATTAAATCCTTTCTGGCAATCAAAAAATTAAAAAGTGTTTGGGCAACATACTCCTGTAAAAGTCCCTTAGGGGCCCCCCAAACTTTTTTTTCCCAAAAACAAAAATGTTAAACTTACGGGTTCATAATTACCTGGGCAAGACTTGAATTTTTTTTGAAGGGGGGAACAACTTTTGCCTTGCGCCATTTCCCGGGTACTATACCAGTCACCAGGCAACCCTCTAAAATATCTTTACGGGGCCCCACGGAGATAACCGAGCTGAGCTTTTTAAAAGAAAACCCTTTGGGTGAATGCCATCAGGGCCTGGAGCCTTGTTCACATTATTTTATTTAACTTGGCTTTGACTTTTTCTACCTGACCCAAATTTAAAATTATACCCAGAAAGGGATTAACAGTACGGGCCAAACCCCCCCTACATCGGGATTTGGGCCCCCCCATCAACCGCTAATTTCATTGACAGTATATACTGAGCTGAAGAAACCCATTTTGTTCCTATGCCTTCTTTTTGGTCACCAGTGACCCGCTCCCCCCACAGGTTTTTTTGGGGGGTTCCCCCCCTATTCCTGGGCTTTGGGGTTTTTGGGAATTTTTTAGCCCTTTAAAGGGAATTTTTTGGGGTTTGTCTTGCAGTCCCTTGGCCAAACCCCCTTTTATTTTGAATTTTAGCCCGCTTTTTTCACTTTTTTTCAGATTTTATTAAGCTCTCCTTTTAATTTTCAAAAGGGTGATGCAGAAACCCTCTGACTTTTAATTTTTAAATGCCCTTTTTTAAAATTTTTTTATTTTTCCCCTTAACAGAAGGTAAAGCCATGTTTTGGGTTTTTGTTTTTTGTTTGCCTAAACTTTTTTCCCAAAAAATATAATTTTTTCAATAAAATTTTCCCAAAAAAAAATTTTAAAACTCCCCCACTTGGCTTATATATCACCATTTCTAAAACTGCTCCCATTTTAGGGCCGTATTTCATCCCTCAAAAGGAAAATTTGGCCCTTTTAAAAATTAAAAATTTTTTTCCCTTCCCGCTTTTGTTTTTTTTTTTTTCCAGTTTTCAAAAAAAAGTGAATTAAATTATGGTCACTTTACCAAAAATTTTCAAAAAACCGGCCGCTCCGACTAGTTTTTGCCTTTTTGGGAGAAATGACCAAATTTCCCAAAAGAGCTCACTTCTAGTGGGTTTTCCCCCCACAAACGCCCCCTAAAATTTAAACCTCTAACAATTGAGGAACTTCCTTCCCCTTTTTAGTTAATGCAGGGAAACCCTGACCCCCCGGGCAATGCCTGGGGAAATTTTAAAATCACCCATTATTATCACCTTTTTTGGGGGGGGGGGGGGACCTGCCTGTGCTGCCCCGCACCATTTTATTTTTCATCTGTTCTTTTATCCCCTCAGTGAAGTTTTGGGGGGCTAAAGATTTCACCCAAAAAAAATAATTTTCTGTATTTATTCCCCCCTTTTTTTCCACCCACAATGATTTCCCCAACATTACTACTTCCCCCCCTGGAAAAAAAAAACCCTTTCACATTTGCCCTTTATATTATTCCTTATATACAGACACACTCCTCCTCCCCCTCCCGTTCGCTTTTGTCCCTTTCCCAAATAGAAAATTAAAAAACCTTTAATGTTGACCCCAATCATCCCCTGGTGTTTCCCCCAAGGTTTTAGCAATACCTACCACATCCCAATTTAGCCCCCTCTACAACAAAACACCTCAAGTTCCCCCATTTTTTTGGGTTCAAGACTTCTAGCTTTGGTTTAAATTTTGCAAATTTTAAATTTTTCCCCCCAGTTTACACTTTTTCCGGGCAACGGTTTTTTTGGGGTTTTTAAACCAAAATTTTCATTAGAAAGGGATGGGAACAACAATTTCCTGTTCAGTAACCAGCATGGGGTTTTAAAAGTTAAACCCGTTCAGATGACGGCATTCGATTAAAAAACTCTCCTTTGGTAAAATGGCATGGGATTAAAAAATTACCCTTTCAGATGATGGGATGGGATTTTTACATTATACCTTTAGGGACAGGGATGGAAATTTAATTTCACAATAAGTAATGGCATGAATTTTCATGAGAAAATTGGGGGGTTTCCTATATCTTTAATTTCCCGGTTTTTCAACACAAGGATCCCCTTATTTCCCCTGGGCTAACCCCCCCTCCCCCATTCAAATTTCCACCCGCTGAAAAATCCGCCCACTCTCTAACCTTCAAACCCCTTTATTTTTTTATAAAAATTTCCCCCCTCCTTAAACCCCAGTTTAAATTTTTTATTTTTCTTGTAAAATAGGGGGCAGTAAATTTTAGAAATTATATTTTTGGGAAAAAAGGGGGCAGTATTATAGTATATAAATTCATGTACATAGGGGGCATATTAAAAGTAAAATTATATCCTTGTACATAGAGGGGGAGTATTACAGTATTTTTATTCTTTTTACATAGGGGCATTTTTATAGCAGTTTTATTCTTGTACATAGGGGCAGTATTATAAAAAAATTATATTCTTGTACATAGAGGGGCATATTATAGTAATTATATTCTTACCTAGGAGCAGTTTTTATAGTATTTTTATTCTTGTTCATAGGAAAAGTATTATAGTAGTTATAATTCTTGTACAAAAGGAGCAGTATTATAGGGAGCTTTTATCTTGAAAATAGGGGGAGTAAATTTTATAGTTATATTCCTTTTACATAGAAACAGTATTATTTTTTGTTATATTTTTGTACTTTTAAAAAAAAATTATAGAATTTTTATTCCTGTACATAGGGGGCAGTATTACAGTAGTTTTTATTTCCCCTTTTACAAGGAGCAGTATTTTTAGTAAATTTTTTATTCTTGTCATAGAGGGCAGTATTATAGTAATTTTTATTCTTGGTTTCAAGGGGGGGAGTATTATAGTACTTTTAATCCTGACATAGGGGGCAATAAATAGAGTTATATTTTTGTACCCAAAGGGGAGTATTAAAGAAATTATAACTTGAAAAAGGGGGGCAGTTTAAATTTTTGAAATTATATTCCTGTACATAGGAGCATTTTTAAGCATTATATTTTTGTACAAAGAGGACATATTAAAAAGTAGTTATATTCTTGTACATAGGGAGCCATTAAAGTAGTTATAAAACTTGTACAAAAGCAGTATTATAAATAGTTAAAATCCCCTTAACCCTTTGGGAGCAGAATTTTAGTAGTTATATTCTTGTCATATAGGGGCATTTTTATATTTGATTTTATCCTTGTACATAGGACAGTATTAAAAGTATTATATTCTTGTACATAAAGGGGCATAAACAATAGTAGTTATTTTTCTTGTACATAGGGGGGATATTAAAGAGAAAATTCTTTTACATAGGACAAATTATAGTATTTAATTCTTGTCCAAAAGAGAAACAGTAAAATTTTTTAGATAAAACCCCTTTCATAGGAAACAGTAAAAAATTTGTAGTTAAAAATTTTTGTACATGGGAAACATTTTATAGATTTTTAAAAATTTTTTTAAATAGGGCCCGTATTATAGGGAGTTTATATTCTTGAAAATTTGGGGGCCCGTATTAAAGTATTTATATTCTTGTACATAGGGGGAGTATTTTAGTAGATATATTTGTACTAGGAGGCAGTATTTTAAAATATTAAAATTTTTGTACTAGGGGGGGGAGTAAAAAAAAAGTATTATATTCTTGAAAATAAGGGGCAGAAATTTTATTTGTAAATTCTTTTAAAATAGGACAGTATTATGTACTAAAATTTTTTGACAAAGGAGCAGTAATTTTAAAAATTTTAAAATTCTTGTACATAGAGGACCCGTATTACAGTAGTTTTTTCTTGAAAATAGGGAGGCAGTATTATAATTAAATTTTAAATTTTTGTACATAGGGGCAGTAAATTTTAAAACATTATATTTTCGTATATAGGGGACGGGATTATAGTAGTTAAAATTCTTTTACGTAGGGGGGAGTATTATAGTATTATAAATTTTTGTACATAGGAAACAAAATATTATAGCTTAAATTTTTTCTACATAAAGGGGGGAAATATTAAAAAAATAGTAACAGGCCCAAATTTTCAGTGCACACATTTTTAAGTCGCTCGTCTGTGGGCTGTGGTAAAGATTATGAGTTTTTCCAGCATCACAAATTGGTTTACTCTAAAATTTTAAGATTAAAAGACAAAAAGGTTTTAAACATAAAATCCAAAGCACCCTAATTGACCTTGAGCTCGTTTAACATGTTTTTCAGGGCTAATCTTCCTATCTTTTATACATTAAAACTCAGTTTTTTTTCTTCTTCGGGGGGGTTTTTAAATTTTATCCCAAACCCGGGTTTTTTGCCCTTTTAAATGTTTCTGCTGATTCTAGATTACAATTTCTGTAGAAATATTGTTACTTAAAAAGAAAAGTAGATGACAAGTCCCTAGAGAAATCCTCCTGAATTCCTGGATCCATCTTCTGCTCTTTTACGCATAATGGGACCAATATTGTAACGGTGGGAAGTGATCGATGGTAAATCATGAGGGGAAGACACCAATCTCTTAAGAGGAAAGTGATCACATGATAAAGAAACATGTAATAAAAGAGAAGTTAATGGAAGACAATGAAGACGCCCATGAAAGTCACAGACTCAGATGAAAGTGTATTTTACTTTTTGTTAGTTTTATTTTTTATGGGGAAAGCTGGGCGACAACCAATATGGCCGCCTGTTGCTGCAGGAGGCATCGATTCCAGTGAAACCTCCTCCGCTATATTCCACCAGGACTCTCAGAAAGTTGAAGCTAGTATTCATATTATCAGATCTGTGCAGCAAAAGTTAATTGTGCCCATCCCCCCACCCATGACAAAACCAAAATCTATTCCGTAGTCAATTGTGTATTCATCTCCCCAGTAAGGATTTACCTACATAAACATATAAGGGCCTAAATAATGCAGTAATTTACTGTACACAATGTATAATAGTGCAATATAATGTCCACAAATAATACCAACATATATCTGAGACTTAATTATAATTATAATATAATACTGCTCTATCAGGATCAGATTTTACTACTGTAAGGTGAGGAAATATTACCTCTACTGATATTTCCACTATAACAATATACAGTTGAAATCAGCAGTTTCCATCCCCTCTATATAAAGCCCCATCTGCAGGTTTCTCCCTCCCCTCTATATAAAGCCCCATCTGCAGGTTTTTTCCCTCCCCTCTATATAAAGCCCCATCTGCAGGTTTTTCCCTCCCCACTATATAAAGCCCCATCTGCAGGTTTTTCCCTCCTCTCTATATAAAGCCCCATCTGCAGGTTTTTCCCTCGCACTTATTTTAAACCCCATCTGCAGGTTTTTCCCTCCCCTCTTTTTATAAAGCCCCAATCTGCAGGTTTTTAGCCCTTGTGATCAGGACTCATTTCACTTGGATAAGGGCCAATTTACCACTTCCGCCAATTTTAAAGGTCTTTTTTTCTTTTTTTCTTGGGTTTAAAATTTCACTTTTCA
>JAODAL010081064.1:0-12025 GCA_025379985.1 Phyllomedusa bahiana | reverse complement strand
AGCAGGGGCGAAGGGCGGAATGCAACTCAGCCCTCGACCCTTCTTCACGGGCATCCAACCCGGGTAGCTCTTTAGAAATTCTGGACAAAAGGGTTTCATGACATGTGCCAGGCAAGGGATGTGCTCCACCTACCGATCTTAAGGGCGGCCAGCAGATTTCGCCCGTTATCGCACACCACCTTGCCAGGCACAAGGTTCTTGTCACCCAGACAGCGCTCGGTCTCGTTGCTTAGAACCGTCAACACCTCCTGACCTTTTGTGGACGGTCCTCCAAGGCAGTTTAAATTTTTCAACACGGGCCTGTGTCTCTGGCACTGATGCCACCAAGGACCGGGGGGAAAGAGCCCTGCACCATCCCTGCGGTTTTGAAGACGTGCGCCGAGCCTGAGAGCCACCGTCACCCCCAGAGACATCCACCCAGCCTCCCCCCATTGAGCTGTCACAGAGATATAGCGGCCTTGGCCGTGCTTACTAGTCCATGTGTCGGTGGTGAGATGGACTTTTCCGGACAACAGATGCAGACAACGCGCTTGAAATTTTAGATGACACGTGGCTGGCCGGGGCAGGGACGGCTTTTCTGGCAAAAAAATTTGCCTGCTCGCATCTGGTTTTGGGGGGAAAGCGAGGGCCATGACGTGCGGAACCCATCTGTGTCCCCCAGACGGAAAGGAAACATTTCCAAGGCCAAAACCGGGCAATGCCGACATTCAGCTTTTGGCTTTGGGAGGGTTTGGGTTAAAGTGTTTCTTCTGCTCCCAAACCTGAAGACAAAAGGGCTGGCTGCTAGACGGGCCGCTGTACGGTGCAGGTCGTCAAACTGGCGGAAGGAGAAGGGTAGGATGGGTCTCTGGTGGTGCTGGGGGTACTCGGGCAAACGGTGGAGGCTGAAGCGGAGGCTGATCCCTGATCATGACTCGAGAGACATGGCAGCTGAGGAACCTTGGTGGGGGCGGAAGGAGGAGGCGGAGACAAGGGTTGGACAGTGTTGGGAGGCCCGGCGTCGTCCTTTTTTGGCCAAGTGTTCCCTCCATTTCAACTCATGCATTCGCTGCATGTGACTAGACATGTTGGTGGTGGTTTTAAACCCCTTAAGGTTCTTGCCTCTACTTATGCGTTTACGGGAAAGGCGGCATATGACATCGCTGGGTGAATCAAGGCTTGCTCAAAGAAGCCCAGGCTTGAGAGTCCTGGACCTTTTGACGCGATAAGCGAGGAGCGGGTTTGCGCTGACCGTGGCTGGCGGAAATCAATATCAGCGGACTTCTGCGACCGCCCTCTCCCTTTTTTGGGGGCGGACCCGTATTGACACTACCCCATCGTCTTCCTCCTCGTCCACTGATGAAGCGCTCGCAAACAAATTCTGCGAAAAAGATCAGGATGGATCCGCAATGTCGTCGTCATCATCATCATCAACACAGGTGACTTGGTCGTCCTGACTTTCTGCATCCAGAAGCTGCGGGCTACAAGCAAGCGGCACTGCAAGGCGTTGCCGACCGCGCCGGGATTTTTGCAGATTGACCTGACCGCTTTCTTCACCTCCTCATGATGGCATCAGTAACTGGGCGTCAGAGCACAACTAAATCATCCTCTTGATCTTTAACATGCCTTTCTGACCCCACCCGCATTTTGTCATCAAAGAGGTCTTTCAGACAAGGATATCCACAGTGGTGGTACAACGAGTTGACATTTGGGCTCATTCATGTTGGACCGGCATGCTGATCGATTGCTGATGACACATTTGTGGCCGTGACTGCGAGGACGAGGAGGTAAGTCTGCTAGAATGCAGGTGCATTAACCACTGAAGGACAATTGGCGACGATGTTTTCGTACTAGATTCACAGGGCCCTGACCCAGCGATGACAGGCCTGACGGTCTGCAACTGACGATCCGCTGGCATGCGTGTTTCGCCAGCACTGGGAAGAGCACCTGTCTCTCGTACCTCTACCTCCAGTGCTATCCCCTCTTTGCGCGCTACCACCTGGATTTATCGCTCTATTTCAGAAATATAAAATTTGAGAAGGTATGGAATAGTTTGAAAGTTTCCTTATTAAAAACGGCAAATCACCAGCTATTCTCAAAAATCCCTCTAATCAAAACAAAATTGCTGGATTCCCAAATTTATTCTGCAAGGTGTCTATCACAAATCTGACTGGGCAAAAGTCCAAAAAAACACGTATCTGTTATGTTTTGGTATAGATAAACCGGTATTTTTGCACCTTTCAATTCACTCTGTGTGAATAAGAATGCTGTTTCAGATTTACGTAGTATGCTAGACCGCGTCAATGAAACATGCTGGTTTGCCAAAGTCAAAAACAAACACAGTTAACTGGTTATGTTTTGATATAAAAAACCGGGTTAAAAATTTTTATTTTTTGTATTTTTTTTTTTTTGTTTTTTTTTTTTTTTGTAACCTTTCAAGTCACCTGTGGTGAATATAGAATTGCTGTTTAAAGATTTACGTAGCATGCTGCGTCAATATCAGTGCTGGTGCGCAAAAGTCAAAAACACGTAACTGTTAGGTGATATAAATAAACGGTAATTTTTTGCATATCCTACCTTGTCAATTCACCTGTGGTGAAATATAGCAATTGCTGTTTTACAGATTACGAGATGCTGCGTCAATAGAACAGTGCCTGGGTGCGCAAAAAGTCAAAAAAGACACGTAACTGTTATGTTTTGATATAATAAACGATTTTTTGCACCTTTCAATTCACACTGTGGTGAATAATAGAATTGCTGTTATAAGATTTACGTAGATGCGCGTCAATGAACAGTGCTGGGTGCGCAAAAGGAAAAAAACACGTAACTGGTTATGTTTTGATATAATAAAACTGGTATTTTTTTGCACCTTTCAATTCACCTGTGGTGAATATAGAATTGCTGTTCTACAGATTTTACCTAGATGCGCGTCAATGAACAGTGCTTTGGTGCGCAAAAGTCAAAAAACACGTAACTGATGGTTTGATATAATAAACGGTATTGTTTGCACCTTTCACTTCACCTTGTGAATATAGAATTGGCTGTTTTAAGATTTACGTAGAATGCTCGCGTCAATGAACAGTGCTGGGTGCGCAAAAGGTCAAAAAACACGTAACCTGTTATGTTTTGAGATAATAAACGGATTTTTGGCAACAAACAACCTGTGCTGACTACAAAGATTGCTGGATTGTAATTTAGTGCAAGGTGATATATCAACAGTCACAGGTTAATGGGTAAAATTGAAACACCTATCTGAAATGGTCTAATGATAATAAAAGTGGAGTTTTGCAGCTAACAAAGAGACCCTTCATTTACTAGAAATGATGTTAATCCAATTTAAGTTCAGGCTGCCCAATATTTCCCAGAAATATTTCAAGTAGCAAACTGTTAATATAAAGATATTCACTACAATGCTACACTAAGTCTTTGTGAACTTTATCCAGTGTGCTTTAATTCGAGAGCTTGTCTTGTTCGCGCGCCCCGGGGCCCCCCCACTCCCCGCTCCACCGACCGCCGTGAATTTACAGCGGTAGCTGCTGCTTTAAAATTCTCTACTACCTACATAAAATGTTTCAAATCTCTAATCTAACTATTGGAAGGATCACAGCTAATAGTAAGGTTTCTCTGTGCAGAAATAGACTAATTTCGCTGACTGTTTGGCCACAGGCAAGCCGCAGGTCCCTTCCCCTATGAGACGCTGAAGACACGCTGAGGCCTGAAACAGGAAACCTGTTTCTATGTAAAACGAGTCATGTGATTTCCTGCCAATCGCAACCATACACATCCCCAGTCATGTGAGACGCCGCACACACATCTCACCCTGCTCTATACTGTAATCTGATTGCTGCCGCCAAAAATTACAGGAAGCGCCCGAAATAGCGGATCTTAATAGATGATGCACAGATTTTAACCTTAATTATCGCATGATCTGGAAATTTCGATCACCATAAAAACCTTGCCGATTTCAACTTTGTCGATAAAAATCGCTCAACACTATTGAACACAAATTCCTTGTAATGAGGAATATATTTTTGATTGGTCATGAGGACATTGAGGAATTCAGTAATTGTAAAGTGTAATGTCTACAGCATATTAGATGGTCAGAGAGGGGTTTATACAACATTGTTGAAAAATTGTTAAATAGTCTAAAAAAACAATGTTTGGTCCGCATATCCATATTTTTTTTTTAAATAAGCATAGGTGCACGCTGGTGTGGCAGTGAAATAAAAACACATTCCAATATTAGTATAACACTACTAGCACTAAAAAAACAGTCAAGGGGAACATATGAATTTTTGGAAAAGCATTTCTGCTACTTTAGATACATGAAAATATGAGGTTCTAGTGTACAGTTTTGATCAAAACTGTATGAGCCCAACTGCCGACGACACGGCGACCTCAGTACAGATGGGAGCCTACTCTATGTGTTACCTCTTTTGGTGCCTGTTAAGACATCCACATTTCTGGGAGAGAATATTCCAGCTACAACCTGCTCTGAATTGATTTAAAAACCTGTGCAGATGGGCGGAGTGCAAAAAGAGGTAACATATAGAGTAGGATCCCATCTGTATAGAGGTCACATTGTCATCGACAGTTGGACTTATTACAGTTTTGATCAAAAATGTACTCTCAGAACCTCAAATTTTCATATATTGAAAGTAGCAGAAATGCTTTTCAAAAACTGCAAGTGTTCTCTTTGACTTTTAGTGCTAGTAGTGTGCTGCTGATATTGGAATGTGTTTGTATTTTACTGCCACACCAGAAATGTACAGTAAGAATCTAAAATTTTCATGTTTCTAAAGTAGCAGAAATGTTTTTCTGAAACTTCATATGTTCCCTTTGACTTTTTTAATGTTAGTAGAGTGCTGCTGATATTGGATAGTGGCCTTAAATAGGACTTGTGGCTAGACATGTCTGTTTTAGTAAATACTAGTTGTCCCCATAAAATAACGATTCTACTTCCCTTATAACTCTGTGTTGTGTTCACTACCAATCTGTCAGATGTGTGCTATCAGGTGGGTTACCAGCACAGGAAGTGAATAGGAGCAGATCCTGGGGCTCAGCAGAACAGATGCAGAAGGCGATGGGAAACTAGGTATGCCTTTTTTCTTAATTTTCTCCCATGCTGGCCTCCTTTAACCCCTTACCGACATTTGTCGTACTCATACGGCAATGTCGGGTAGGGGTTCCCGCAAATTGCCGTATGAGTACGTCAAGGCGATCTTGCGCGCTCACAAGTGGAGGGGCAAGATCGCGGCATGAAACCCCCCGGTATTTCCCGCTGGCATCATGCCGATCCCCACGGCCGGAGTGAGCTCCGGCCGCGGGGAATTAACCCCCCGATGTCGCGACATCGTGGTCGCGACATCGCGGCTGCGGGCGGCAGGAGTGAGCTCCTGCCACCCGAGATCCGGCGCAGTAAAGGCACTGAGCGCCAGTACGGGAATCTCCTACCAGACACCCCCGGACGCTGAATGACAGCATCCGGGTTTGTCTGGTGAACGTCACGATGCCCACAATGCATGTGGGCAGCGGGGACAGACAGTTCCCATGGAGCCAGCATACAGCTATAAACTGTATGCTGATTTCCTATTGCATGAATGATCTGACGATCGTTCATGCAATTCCCCCCTGGGGGAAAGTGTATAAAAGTATGAAAAAGTTAAAAAAAAGTGTAAAAAAGTAAAACCAAACACAAAAAATAAAATAAAAACACTTTACATCGCCCTTTTCCTCTTTACAAACGCCAATCGCCCTAAAAAAGATCAAAAATAATAAAGTACCCATATTTGGTATCGCCACGTGCGTTAGCGACCACACCTATAAATCTGTCATGTTAATTAACCCTACGGTGAACGCCGTAAAAAACCCCCCAAAAAACAGTCACAGAATAGTGATTTTTGTTCATCCCCCGCAGCACATAAAATTTGGAGAAAAAAAGTAATCAAAAACTCTTTATCAACATCAAAGTGATGCCAATTAAAACGTCATTTTCATTCCGCAAAAAAAAGTCCTTCACAGTCTGTATACGGAAAAATTAAAAAGTTCTGGCTATTTAGAAGATAGCGATGCATAAATATTGTTTTACACAAAAAAAAACACTTTTTTTCAAACAAATTGTGCTTTCAAATAAAAAAACGACATAAATTGGGTATCACCGTAATCATCTCAACCCACAGAGTAAAACTAACTTGTCACGGGTACTGCACGGTGAACGCTATTAAAAATAAAAATAAAAAACACTGCTAGGTTTTGCAGTATTTTCTTCACCCTACCTTCCAAAAACAAGATTTAAAAGCGTCATAAAGTCTTGTCCCCCCAAAAAATATTCCCAAATAAAAACTTTCAACTCATCCCGCAAAAAAAAAGTCCCTATACAGCTCCATAAACAGAAAAATAAAAAAAGTTATGGCTCTCGGGACTGCGGTGATGAAAAAAAACGTGTTTTCCTTTTCAAATAAAAGTGTTTTTATTTTTGTAAAAGAGTAAAACTTAAAAAAATATACAAATGTGGTATTGCTGTAATCGTATCAACCTGCTGAGAAAAACTAGCATGTACATTTATACCGCACAGTGCCCGCTTTAAAAAAATAAAAATAAAAAACAACCAGAATTGCTGTTTTTTGTACAAATGCTTCACAAAAACCTTAATAAAAAGTGATCAAAGCATCATATGCCCGAAATGGTATCAATAAAAAACATCAACTCATTCGTAAAAAACAAGCCCACAAGCAGTCCATATGCAAAAAATTAAGAAAGCTATGGCTGTCAGAATAGACAACTTAAAACGCAACTTTTTATAAAACTCGTTTCTAATTGTGTAAAAGTAATAAAACATAAAAAACTATATAAAATTTATATAATTGAAATTGCTCCGACCCCCCAAGTAAAAATTAAACCCGTCATTTATCCCGTATGGCGAATACTGTAAAAATGAAGCCCAAAAACAATGGCGGAACTGCGTTTCCCCCCTCCATTTCCATGGCCCAATGCTAAAAAAAAACTACGGAACACCTGTGCGCCCAAAATGCAAAATACACCCTTAGGTGAGATCCCTGAGGGGCGTTGAATCCAAATGGAGCAAAATTTGGAAGGCTTCACCTGTTTTAGTACTTTGGGGGCTTTGGAGATGCAACATGGCCCACCAATATCTGTGCACCAAAGCCAAATAGCTCCCTCCCTTGTACCCCTGCCATGCGCCCAAACAGCAGTCTACACCACATGTAGGGTATTGCCGAACTTGGAAGAAATTGCGTAACACAATTTTGGGGCTTTTTTTCCAAGATTCCTTGTAAAAATTAAACATTTTCAGCTAAAATTGCAGATTATTGGAAAAAATATATATTTTTTTATTTTCAGAGCCGAACGCTAAAAAAATTTGTGAAACGCCTGTGGGGTAGATATACTCACTACACACCTGGATATATTCCGTTAGGGGTGTAGTTTCCAATATGGTTTTTTTTTAGGGGTATTTATTAAGTTTTTGGGAAAATTAGGGTGTCCCCAAAACCTGAAATGGCCCCTAAATATAATCGTAATGAAAATGAGACCCCTGAGTCCAGTAGGTGCTCTCCTATTCTGAGGCTTGTGGTTGAGCCAAATAATGCACTAGGGCCACATATGGGATATCTCTGAAAACGGCAGGGAAAATGGGAAATCAATATTAATTTGCATTTCCCTGATCACACTTTTCTGTATTCTTGGGCAATAATGTATTTAAAAATTGAAAATCTGCAAAAAAGTGAAATTTTGAAATTTCACTTCCACTTTGCTTTAATTCCTGTGAAACACCTAATGGGTTAATAAACTTCATAAATGCGGTTTTGAATACTTTAAGGGGTGTATTTTCTTAGATGAGGTCACTTATGGGGGTATCTAACATACAGGTCAATCAAAGTCACCCTTAGACGGACTGGTCCCTAAAAAATGTATATTGCAAATTTGAAAAATACTACTAAATTTATAAGCCCCCTAATGTCGTAAAAAAAAAAAAGACATTTAAAAAAATGATGCCAAACTACAGCAGACATATGGTAGATGCTAGTTATAAATATTTTGAGTGGAATAACTATCTGTTTTTACATGCAGAAATTTTTGAAGTTGGAAATTGGGAAATTTTTCACATTTTTCACGTTTAATTTTTATATCTTCCAAAATAAACCAATCATTTTTTGGTCCAAAAATTTCTTACTATCTTAAAGCACAATGTGTCACGAGAAAACAATCTCTGAATCACATGGATAGGTTAAAGTGTCAAAAAGTTATTCTCACATAAAGTGACACATGACAGATTTCAAAAATGGGGCTCTGTCAGAGAGGCCAAAACTGGCTCCGGCGGTAAGGGGTTAATATAGATTTTTTTAAAAAACTGAAACACTCCTTTAACGCAGTGTCAGAAAGGGAGGGCTAAGTGGGGTGAGCAGTGGGGGCTCAGTGGGGTGAGCAGGAGGAAGGGGGGCCGTTTGGGTGGGGGTGAGTGGGGTGAACAGGGAGGAGGGGGGCTATTTTTTTGGGGGGCTGAGTGGGGTGAGCAGGGAGGAGAGGGCCAGTTTTTGGGGGGCTGAGTGGGGTGAGCATGGAGAGGGGAGCCATTTGGGGTGTCAGTGGGGGGAAGTTTGGGGTGTCGGGGTGGCCGTTTGGGGTGTCAGAAAGGGAGGGCTAAGTGGGGTGAGCAGGGGGGGCTCAGTGGGGTGAGCAGGAGGAAGGGGGGCCTTTTGGGTGGGGGTGAGTGGGGTGAACAGGGAGGAGGGGGGCCGTTTTTTTGGGGGGCTGAGTGGGGTGAGCAGGGAGTAGAGGGGCCAGTTTTTGGGGGGCTGAGTGGGGTGAGCATGGAGAAGGGGGGCCGTTTTGGGGGGCTGAGTGGGGTGAGCAAGGGGAGGGGGTCATTTTGGGGGGGCTGAGTGGGTTGAGCAGGGGGGAGGGGGGCTGAGTTGGGAGGGCAGGGAGGAGGAAGAGACACTTACCTTACACTTGTGTCCTCTTCCTCCTCCTCCTGCTGCTGGCTCCGACCCTGCAGTCACACTGATCAGTGTATCTGAGGTGGCGGGGCCAGCCCCCTGCAGGCTGTGACGTCAGGGGAGAGCGTCTCTATGACGCTTTCCCTGCGTCCCTGCTCTCTGCACCGGCCGCCGGTGAGGGAAAGAGGTTCCCTGACATGCAGCCGGAGATCGCGGACACTGTTTGCGCGTCCCACGGCTGCGCAAACAGTGAACTGCACAGCGGAGTCCCGGGGATTCAGGGCACATGCCCTGGATCCCCGGGACACACACGAAAAATCGGGATACCTCCCAGCTGTCCCAAAGGCTCCCAAAGCGGGAATGTCCCACCCAAATCGGGACAGTTGGGAGGTATGGAATATGTGCATGTCAATGGGAAGGTGGAGGGCTTTTCTCCGCTCATCGTGGAGAAAACCGACCGGTATTTGTCCTCTGCCGTGGGGACATTAATGTGTTTGGTGGCAAAACCCCTTTAAATATTCTTTCCGTATTGATACTTACCAAGGCAACTACCATATTAATTTATTTATCTTCACAGACTAAAGTTGAGGAGTCTGTGAAATGAGTTTAGTGTAAAAGTCATCAAATTTTAGAGGTAGCAACAATTGTTCTGCATTCCACATATTGTGGCTCTTATAGGGCTGTAAAGTTAGTATTTCGGTAAACTGACTAATAGTAGCATGGATCAATCTGTTGTAAGAAAACGATTGTATGAAGGATAATCAGTGACTAAACTGAGCTATACGTGTTACAGGTTTTCATGTTTTGGAGATTACACGTTGTTATACATTGTGTGCAATGTTGCTCTGCCAAATGAATTTTTCATAAGTATTCTGCATTAATGGCACAGACTGATCAGCGTACCATAAGGAATTTCAGCGTCAGAGCAGAGGGGTTTTCTGTGTGTGTAAATGGACAGAGCTGTTTTAATGCTTTTTAACACAGAAAGGATACTGGGGTGAGAGCAATCTGTCCAGGTTATTGTGCAGTGAGACCACATTCTGTCACTGCACAATGTCTGGATCTTACAATATATTTGTCCCAAAGGGTATAGCAGTCTTCATCCCCCTCAGATATACATAGGATGTGTCATGCATGCATATAAATTGTTGATGGGGCCAAGACACTTTCCTCCTGCTAAATCTTTCCAAAGGCCTTTTCTGTTAAACACACCCAGATGTGGTTTGACAGATGAGGGGCTAATTGCTCTGTGAATTACCTCTATTGATCCCTGTTTCATGTTGAGCCAAACAAACAAAAGATATTAATGCTTTGGAAAAATGAATGATGACCTTTCTCAGCAAACACAGCTCCCGGCACCTGATTATTGGTGATTCCAAAGAGCAGCGGTCAATCGCAATAGCCGTAACGCTATGATCACTTTAATAAGCTTGCCTGACCTTCTCTGCCATGTTAAGTGGTTTAAATTTATTTGCCCAACAACAGTGCAGCTTTCACTTAAAGACACAGAACATTCAATTCTACTTAGAGATGTAGTGTCCTTTGATTGTGCTGTAGCAGCCAGCAAATCACCTGCCTTTGGGAGATGTTATCTGCAACATACAGCACAATGCAATCCATTCCTCCTAAAATTCTCTGAATTAAGTCGCTGAAGAAATCCATATTGAAGCTGCTGGATGTTTTTTTTTCCGTATTTTCTTTATTCTTTGGTTTAATTTTGATGGGGAAATATAATGGTTTTCTGCGTGGAGCAAAAAAAGCATTTTGGATTGTTTAAAATCAGTTATAGTTTAAAAACAGTGACTTAAGGAATAAGGGATTTCATGAGCAAGAAATTTATAGCATCTCAGATAGATAGATAGATAGATAGATAGATAGATAGATAGATAGATAGATAGATAGATAGATAGATAGATATGGATAGACTTCTGATAATAGGTAAATATGTTCAATGATAGACAGACATGTATAGCTTGAGTGAAGATTTGGGGAATGTAGATAAAAAATACTTTATAAAAAGATGTTTAGATGAAGTAGATAGATGATAGTAATAGATAGTATAGATTTTATAATTGAAAATAATTTAAAAATAATAGATTTAGTGGAAAGACATATATAGGTAGATTATGAAATAGACAAATAAGTACAGTGATAGATAGGTAGATAGACAGACAGACAGACAGACAGAAAGACATAGACTTATAATAATGGATCAATAAGTAAATCATGATATTTTTGGGAAAGACATAGGGGGGTAGAAAATGTAATGAAAAAGGGTTACAGTTGATGATGATAGATAGATGTTTGATAGATAGGATAGAAGATAGATAGATAGATAGATAGAAAAATAGCAGGATAGCTTACTATATGTATATCATTATTATTACTATTATTTTTATTTTGAGATACTGCCAGATGAATTTAAGTCTTGACCTGAGCAGGTCATTAGATCCAAAATTTGAATTGAGATTTCACCCATACTACACTTTAGTTTAAATTTCCTTTATAATGTTAAAATGTATAATATGGATGCAAGGTCTTTGGGTTTCCCTGGTTCCTGGGTCTAATTTTACCTATGTGAATAATAAAATAACACAGACTATTTTTATTTATAAAATAATTCTTCAATGTAATTTGCTACTAATTCCTCATCTTTACTATAATATTGTTTCTAATTATATTGGAGTGTAAGTGGCATGCTGGGGAAAATCTGTGAGTTACCGCATTCATTGTATGAATGCTTGCATTATGGAGACACAGTAATAGTTGAGATAACTTTCTGTACCACAATATCCTAGTGCTGTAATTGTCACATCAAGCTCTGGTACATCTGTACCTTTAGGGTAGGTTCACAAAGCATTTTTTAGGTGTGTTTTTGGATCCATGTTTTGGACCCAAAACGGACACGAACACGCAACGCATCTAACAATTTTTCAGGGGTTTATTTTAAATTTTTTTCAATGTAAAAAACATCGTGTTAAAACGTCTTTTTGGGGTTTTCGTTTCCGTTTTTTAAAGAATTGACATATAAAATTCTTGATCCGTTTTACGCAGTAGACACCCTATTTAAAACTATAATGTGCGTTTCT
>JAODAL010081063.1:0-12025 GCA_025379985.1 Phyllomedusa bahiana | reverse complement strand
CATCACCAGTATAGCTTTATTTTACACCGCCACCATGGTTCATGCCCAAAGTAGACACTAAAGTCCCTGAGGGACCACCTACTTATATATGATTGTAAAATTTTTTTTGGGTTATTTTACTCTTAAATGCCTGTAATAGTCTGGAAGTTTTGAAACCCTGTTTCTTTGGGGGGGCCCCTGCTCTTCACACCCAGCTTAAAGCTCCCATTCCTGTTAAGCTGGGGTTTTGGTTTACAGTTGGAGACATTTCAGTTCTGCTATTCTTAGCTGAGTCTGTTAGAGGGACATTGTTGATGGAGGGGTTTTAACAGTAGGGCACGAGGCTACATAGCTCCAAAGGGTTAAAGTCTGTCAGTAAGAAATCAAAACAAGCTTATGTGCTGTGTAAGACACATAAAAGGAGTGCTCACCACCCCAAACCCAAAGGGATCTAGAGCAGAGAGAGGTAGTGGGAAACCTGGGAAAACCTTTTATGTAAAAAAGCGGGAGATAAAAACAGATTTAACTTAAAATGAAGAAAAAATCAAAAACTGCAATGTATTGGAAATAATTTTTTTTCCCTTTGCACATGTTTAAAGTTACGTTGTGAGGGGGAATACCATTTAAAAGCTGGGTTCACACGTGTTTTTCATTTTTTTTGATGTAAAAAATTACATGTTTTACACATCAAGATAAGTATCAGAAATGCCTCTGTTCATTGTAGTGTATGAGAATTTTAAATTTTGGAGCACATCATGTATTTTTTACTTATTGTTTCATGAATAGTGTTGGCGATTTTTTATAACAAATTGAAAACGGAAAGGTTTTTTTGTTGATCGGATTTTTCGATCATGCAATAATTTAGGGGAAAAAATTGTGCATAATCATTAAAATTTCGGCCCTTTTTAGGTTCCCCATTTTGGCGGCCAGCAAAAACGCTTACAGATGGCGGGTGAGAGGGTGTGGACGTCATGACTGGGATGTGTATGGTTGTGATTGGCTGGAAAAAATCACATGACCTCGTTTTACATAGAACAGCCCTTTCCTGTTCAGCCTCAGTGTGTGTCTGTGTATCATAAGAGCAGGGACGTGTGCCTTCGGTTTCTCTCAAAACAGCTCAGCGAAACTGTTCTATTTGTTCACACAGAC
This sequence comes from Phyllomedusa bahiana, assembly GCA_025379985.1. Taxonomy (NCBI): domain Eukaryota; kingdom Metazoa; phylum Chordata; class Amphibia; order Anura; family Hylidae; genus Phyllomedusa; species Phyllomedusa bahiana. The sequence goes on along the minus strand of JAODAL010081063.1, from coordinate 10,897 downwards.
AACTACGCTTTTAGCTGTGAACATTAGAACATAGGTAGATTAGAGATGTGCAGATTTGAGTTATTCAGGCGGAGAATTTTAAAAGAGCTTCTAGCGCTGTCCAGCCGCAGGGGGGGGGGGGGGGGGAGGCTGTGGGCGAACACAGACAGATAGGCTGGCAGGCAGGCTTTTGAAGGGAGGGTGGATATTGTGCAGCCCAGACTGGTGAATTGACCCTGCATTGCAATGGGTTTTGATTAACAGTTTTTGGGCCCAGTTTTTGGTGAAATATTACTTGTATGTTGTGAAACCTGTATTTTATATTAGGATACAGATCTTTTCTAGTAACTGCAGGTGTATTTGATAGGTGCAAACTCAACTTTTATTATCCGAATACATTTCAAATAGGTGTTTTTTTTACTTTGGTGGGGCCCAGTTTTGTTCTATAGGCCACCTTGCACTTAAATTTGAATACAGAAATTTTTGTAGTCACCGCAGGTGTATTGATAGGTGCAAAAACCACATTTTTATTATCCTTACACAATTTAATTACGTGTTTTTCACTTTGGGCCCGCAGTCCAGCTTTGTTCATAGGGGCCCCTTGCATTTAAAATTTAAAATACAGCAATTTTGTAGTCACCACAGGTATATTGATGGGTGTAAAGCCACTTTTTACCCGTACAAAATTTATACGTTTTTTTTCACTTTGGCCAGTCCGCTTGTTCATAGACCCACTTGCACTAATTTGAATAAGCATTTGTAGTTTCCGCAGGTGTTTTGTTGGGTGCAAAAACACGTTTTATTATCCGTACAAATTTATTAGTGTTTTTCACTTGGGCGCAGTCCAGCTTTGTTCATAGAGCCACCTTGCACTTAAATTTGAATACAGCTTTTTTGTAGTCACAGAAGGTGTATTGATAGGTGAAAAAAACGCCTTTTATTATCTGTATCAATTTAATTACGTGTTTTTCACTTTGGCGCGTCCAGCTTTGTTCATAGAGCCCCCTCACTTAAATTTGAATACAGCAATTTTGTAGTCACGCAGGTTATTGATTGGGGCAAAACCATGTTTTTTATCCGTATACAATTTATTACGTGTTTTTCACTTTGGCGCGTCCAGTTTGTTCATAGAGCCACCTTGATTAAATTTGAATACAGAATTTTGTAGTCACCGCGGTTATTGTAGTGCAAAAAACGCCTTTTATTACCCGTACACAATGTAATTACGTGTTTTTCACTTTGCGCAGTCCAGCTTTGTTCATAGAGCCACTTTGCACTTAAATTTGAATACAGCAATTTTGTAGTCACCGCAGGTGTATAGAAAGGTGCAAAAACCACGGTTTGTTATCCGAATAGTTTTTAAATCGCTGTATTGCACATGGTGCGGCCCTAGTTTTTTCAAATAGTCACGTTGTACGACAATTCTGATAGAAAAATTTTCTAGTAACTGTTCTCGTTTGTCATTGCTGCAAAAAACACAATTTCTCATCCGTGTAACTTCGGAATAGTTTTATTGGGCTCGTTGAATCTCAGTTTGGCGAAGATATCGCACTTGTATGATATTTTGTTGAAAACTATCAATTCCTAGTCCTACTGTGCAGTTGTAAATTCCTGGGACTGAAGGAAGAACACTGTTGATTTTGTTCTTCCACCAGACCGCATTTCACAGGTATTCGCAAGAAACATTTCAGTTTCTAATCCTAGTTGGCTGTAGGAAATTAGAGGGATTTAAGCTGTGATTTGCCGTCTTTTAATAAGAGACTTTCCAAATCTCTTCCATACCTTCTCAAATTTTTATCTTTCTGAACATGGTGCGAAATGCAGGTGGTAAGCGAGCAAAGAGGAGGGTAGGACATGGAGGTTGAGGTACGAGAGAAGGTGCTCCTTCCAGTGCTGGTGACAACATGCAAGCCAGTGGATCGTTGGTTGCAGGACCGTCAGGCCTGTCATCGCTGGGTCAGGGCCTGTGAATCTCAGTAACGATAAAAGCGGCAATCTGTTCTTCGGGTTAATGCAACTGCATCCAGCGTTTACTCCTCGTCCTCCCAGTCACGGCCACAAATTTCGTCATCAGCATCATCAGCATCATCAGCATCTGTCCAACATGAAGCGAAGGTAGCCTAAATGTCAACTCGTGTTCCCCACCACTGTGGATAATCCATTTTCTGAAGACCTCTTTCATGACAAAATGCGGTTGGGTCAGAAGGCATGAAAAAGATCAGAGGCCAAAGAGGATGATTTTGTCTGCTCTGACACCAGTTATGATGCCATCAGAGGGAGGAGAAGGAAGCCGGTCAATCGGCAAAAATCCCGGGCGGTCGGAAACGCCTTGCGGGTCCCTCTTGCTTGTAGCCCGCAGCTCCGGGATGCAGAATGTCAGACGACGAAGTCACCTGTGTTGATGATGATGATGATGACGACATTGCGGATCCAAGTGGTTTTTTTCAGCAAAATTTTGCTTGCGGGGCGCTTCATCACTGGACGAGGGGGAAGCGATGGGGTCGTGTCAGTATGGGTCCCGCCTCCAAAAGGGAGAGGGCGGTCGCAGAAGTCCACTGAGATGATTCCGCCAGCCACGGTCAGCGGAAACCCCGCTCCTCGTTTATCGCCGTCGAAAAGGTCCAGGACCTCTCAAGCCTGGGCCTTTTTTGACCCAAGGGCCTCTGATTCAACCCAAGCGAGGGTCATATGCCGCCTTTGCCATAAACGCATCAGTAGAGGCAAGAATCTTAGGTGTTTAACCACCACCAACATGTCTAGTCACATGCAGCGAATGCATGATTTGAAATGGAGGCAACAATTGGCCAAAAAAGGCAACACCAATGCCGGGCTTCCAACCACTGTTACACCCTCTGTCTCTGCCTCCTCCTCCTCCGCCACCACCAAGCGTTCCTCAGCTGCCCATGTCTCTCAGAGTCATGATCAGGGGTCACCCTCCGCTTCAGCCTCCACCGTCGCCCCCAAGAACCACCGCACCACCAGAGACTCATCCTACCCATTCTCCTTCCACCAGTTTGACGACCTGCACACCTTACAGCGGCCTGTCTAGCAGCCAGCCTTCTGTCTTCCAGGTTTGGGAGCAGAAGAAACAATTTAACCAAAAACATCCCAAAGCCAAAAGCCTAAATGTCGGCATTGCCCCCCCCCCAGGTTTTTGGGCCCTTTGGGAAATGTTGCCTTTCCGTCTGGTGGACACAGATGGGTTCCGCCACGTCATGGCCCTTGCCTGCCCCCAATACCAGATGCCAAGCAGGCATTTCTTTGCCAGAAAAGCTGTCCCTGCCCTGGCAAGCCACGTGTCATCTAGAATTTCAAGCGCGTTGTCTGCATCTGTGTCCGGAAAAGTCCATCTGACCACCGACACGTGGACTAGTAAGCACGGCCAAGGCCGCTATATCTCTGTGACAGCTCACTGGCTCGGCGCACGCTCTTCAAAACCGCAGGGATGGTGCAGGGTTCTTTCCCCCAAGGTCCTCTGGTGGCATCACGTGCCCAGAGAAACCAGGTCGTGTTGAAATTAATCTGCGTTGGAGACCATCCACACACAGGTCAGGAGCTGTGGACGGCTCTCCGCAACGAGACCGAGCGCTGGCTGGGTGACAAAAACCTTGTGCCAGGCAAGGTGGTGTGCGATAATGGTCGAAATCTGCTGGCCGCCCTTAAGATCGGTAGAGTGGAGCACATCCCTTGCCTGGCACATGTCTGGAACCTTGTCGTCCAGAAATTTCTAAAGGCTACCGGGCTGGGGAAACTGCCTGCTGAGGAAGGCTCGAGGTCTGATTTTGGGCACTTCCGCCGTTCGCACCCTGCTTGTCCCGCCTGGCTGCGTTGAAAGCGTCAGCCCCGGCCCTCCTCGCAACCATCTCATTGTTGAGTGGCAACACGCTGGAATTCCCCCCTCCACATGCTCCAGCGATTGTGGCAGCAGCGCAATGCCATTTACGCAGTACGAAGTGACACATTGCCTGACAGCGCGGTGCGGACCCCGGGTGTTGAGCAACCGAGAGTGGAGGCAGGTGAAAGAGCTCTGCACCATCCTTGCCAGTTTTGAAGAAGCCACCAAAATGGTCAGTGCGGACAATTCCTTGCCAGCATGAGCATTGTGGTGATCTTAGTTCTGGAACGATCGTTGGACACTCTGAGCATCATGGTCCCGCCAGCGACTGGAGGAGGAGACGGACACAGATGCGGACACGGAGCCTTTCTCTCCGTTGAATCCACAAGGCCCGACAGTTTCACAATTTTATTGGTCTTCATTAGGCAGTGGTTCGGGGTCCAGGGCTAGTTTAAGGCGGCGCATCAGCTCTAAGGGTGCATCATCTGAGGCAAGTCAGAGTTGTGTTGAAGCTGTGCCGGAGGAAGCTGAGGAGGAGAAGGAGGTATTCCTGGACACCGACGTTACCGATGTCCTTGCCTTGGAAAGAGGTTGGCACGAATTTGAGGCGGAGGAAGAAGATGAGGAAGATCAGTTTGCTAGTGCCCTTTGACCCAGAGGGTTGGGAAAATCAAGGCTCCATTTTCTCACATGAGTGCTTGGATGCTCCCTTTCCTCCCAAAATTTATCCCCGCATTAAGGCCATCAAATTTAAAAACAGTTACTGTGTGGCCACCCTCCTGGATCCCGGTACAAAACAAAACTCAGCACTTTCCTTCACCCACCCAAATAAAGAGTAAAATGCAGGAAATGGAGACCTTGCTGATTTGATCAACTGGAGACATCTGTTTCGTCTGCTTCATGTTCTTCAAATGTCACGGTGGAAACAACTCAGCGACGTGAAGCAGTGGAGTGCCAAGTAGCCGTAGCAGCGCAGCAGGCAGGTGGCAGAAGCCTAATGGGTGACCTGTGGCAATCTTTATTTACCACCTCACCAAAGCATGTAATGCGGGCACACATACAACACACAGAGACCAGCTTAAGATCATGGTGCACGACTATCTGTGTCTTTAACACCCATGTTTTTGGATGTGTTCCGGGGTCCAATAGACTTCTGGGTATCCAAAATGGATGAATGCCTGAGCTCGCTGCCACGCCATAGAGGTGTTGTCCTGCCAGCAGTCAGCGTCATTTGAGCGGACCTTCAGCACAGCTGGAGAAGTCAAATTTCAGACAAACACATCCGGCTTTCCACAGATAATGTGGATTTGTTTGACTTTCATCAAGAAGAATCAGGCATGGATCTCTGATGATGTTGTGGCCCCAATTGCCAAGGTCACGATTAGTTGCCGGGCTACTTTACATCTTTCAAACAGAAATGGTCTCTTGAAAACTTTTTTTTAAAAAGATCATTTCTAGATTTTATTTCATTCCAAAGTTCATTTGCTGGTTTTGCTGTGAGGAGACTGTAAAAGACACCAAGGTTTCATGACAAACCGTTATTCGATTTACTCACTTCATCTGTGGAATTTTTCGGATTGTCAATGGTTTTGGGGTCATGGTGCTGTGAGGTACAGCTATAATCATGGTCCTTTGGAACAGAAATGTGGCTGCTAAGTGGGATTTCTCCCTCACAATTGTTAAAAGTGGCTGAGAAGTGATTTTTATATTTTTTGGGTCATGCTGCTTTGAAATGCAGCAATATTTCAGGTCCTATTGTAAAAAAATGTTGTTTCTAAAAGACACTTGTTCTTCACAATTGTCAAAAGTGGCTCAAGGGTCATGTTTTGAATTTTTGGGGGCATTTTTTCTGTGAAATGCAGCTATACTACAGGTCCTATTGTAAAAAATGTGGTTTCTAACAGACATTTGTTCTTCACCCAAATTGTCAAAAGTGGCTCAAAGGGTCATGTTTTGAAATTTTGGGGGCATTCTGCTGTGAAATGCTCTAACTACAGGTCCTATTCTAAAAAATGTTGTTTCTAACAGACATTTGTTATTCACAATTTTCAATATTTGCTCAAGGGTCTGTTTTGAATTTTTGGGGCCCTTTTTTTGCTGTAAATGCAGCTATACCACAGGTCCAAATTGTAAAAAAATGTGGTTTCTAACAGAATTTTCTTTTCACAATTGTCAAAAAAATGGCTCAAGCGTGATGGTGCTGTCAAAAACAGGGAAAAGGTAGGATATGTTAATGGACACATATTGCAAAATGACTTGTTTTTGGGAAATCTTTAAAATAGCTAGGCAATTCCTGTAGTGAGACAAACCATTTAATACAAAAAAAAAGAGAAACAAACTGGTGGGTTCCATCCATTTTTAAAAATGTGTTTTCTAGAATTAAACCTAAATTTAAAACTTGCATGTTCAAAATAGCTGATTCAAATATTCCTCTGAATTGGGGACAAGGGAGGTACAGAAGACTTGGAACAGATGTAGGTTACCCACGACAGGTATAGTTTAATGTCTAGTTCTACTAAATGGTGGTTAAAGACTCCTTTTTCCAGACTTTTTAATCTGTGGGTCAGACAGGTTTAATGGTCATCTGCGGTCAGGGACAGGTTTAGTCAATGTCCGTTCAACTAAAATGGTGGTTAAAAGACTCCTTTTTTTTTTTCCGCACTTTTTTTAAACTGTGGGTCAGACAGGTTTAATGGTCATACTGCGGTCCAGGACAGGCATAGTCAATGTCCAGTTCAACTAAAATGGTGGTTCAAAGACTCCTTTTTCCGGCACTTTTTAATCTGTGGGTCAGACAGGATTTGGGGTCATGCTGCGGCCCAGGAGGATAGTCTATGTCCAGTTAAACTAAATTGGTGGTTAAAGACCCATTTTCCGCACTTTTTAATCTGTGGTCAGACAGGTTTAATGGTCCCTACTGTGGTACAGAACAGGTATAGTCAATGTCCCGTTCAACTAAAATGGTGGTTGAAAAAACTCCTTTTTCCGGCACTTTTTAAAATTTGTGGGTCATGCAGGTTTGGGCTCATGCTGTGGCCCTGGACATATATAGTTAATGTCCAGTTCAACTAAAATTGTGGTTCAAAAACTCCTTTTTCCGGCACTTTTTAATCTGTGGGTCGTGCAGGTTTGGGGCTCATGCTGTGGTACAGAACAGGTATAGTCAATGTCCAGTGAAACTAAAATGGTGGTTAAAAGACTCCTTTTCCCAGCATTTTTTAATCTGTGGGTCAGACAGGTTTAATGGTCATACTGTGGTACAGGACAGATATAGTTAATGTCCAGTGAAACTAAAATGGTGGTTCAAAGACTCCTTTTTTCCCCGATTTTTTTAATCTGTGGGTCAGACAGGTTTAATGGTCATACTGTGGGAAGGACAGGGTATAGTTAATTTTCCAGTGAAACTAAAATGGTGGTTCAAAGACTCCTTTTTCCATCACTTTTTAATCTGTGGGTCAGACAGGTTTAATGGGCATACTGTGGTACAGAACAGGTATAGTCTATGTCCAGTTAAACTAAATGGTGGGTTTAAAGACTCCTTTTTTTCCCGCACTTTTTAATCTGTGGGTCAGACAGGTTTAATGGTCATACTGCGGTACAGAACAGGTTTAGTTAATGTCCAGTTCAACTAAAATGGTGGTTAAAAGACTCCTTTTTCCGGCACTTTTTAAATCTGTGGGTCATGCAGGTTTGGGGCTCATGCTGTGGCCAAGGACAGGTATAGTCAATGTCCAGTTCAAAGACTCCTTTTCCCAGCACTTTTTATTCTTTGAGTCAGACAGGTTTAATGGTCATACTGCGGTACAGAACAGGTATAGTTATGTCCAGTTAAACTAAAATGGTGGTTCAAAGACTCCTTTTCCCAGCACTTTTTAATCTGTGGGTCAGACAGGTTTAATGCAAAACATGCCAACCTCCCGCTTTTTGGCCCGGAGGGGTCCCGCTATTTGGGGTCCCCCCCGCCCCCCGGCAGAGTTGGCATTTCTCCCGCCGCCAGCAGGTGGGCGGGGGTTTTTTAACTGACCGCGGCGACAGGAGTAGCGCTGGTGCGTACTCTGGCGCCGCCGGGGCCCTTCCCACAGGCGGGTGAAGCGGCTGCTGCGGCCGATTCACCCGCCCAGAGTCTTGCTGTGCAGGGAGGAGGCAGGAGGGATCGTTCCCCTCCTCCCTCCTCCCCTTGTATTTACAGCGCCGGTGTGCGCGCTGTACATACAGATCAGCGTCGCAGAGGGTGTGCGCTGCAGGAGCCTGGTCAGATGAGTGGCTTTTATTATTTTATTTTAGTTAGCTTTAGGGGGGGCACTACCTGGCAACACAGGGGGGATCAACCTGGCAAACAATGGGGGCACTACCTGGCAAATAATGGGGGCATCACCTGGCAACAGAGGGGGCACTACCTGGCAATCAAGGGGGTCATCTCCTGGCAACAGAGGGGGCACTACCTGGCAAACAGAGGGGGCACTAACTGGCAAACAATGGGGGCACTACCTGGCAAACAATGGGGGGCACTACCTGGCAAACAATGGGGGCATCAACCTGGCAAACAATGGGGGCATCACCTGGCAAAAATGGGGGCACTACCTGGCAAACATTGGGGGCACTACCTGGCAAACAATGGGGGGCATCACCTGGCAACATGAGGGGGCACTCCCTGGCAAAACAATGGGGGCACTACCTGGCCAACCATGGGGGCATCTACCTGGCAAACAATGGGGGCACCTACCGGGCAACAGAGGGGGCACTACCTGGCTCACAATGGGGGCACTACCTGGCTAACAATGGGCGCACTACCTGGCAACAGAGGGGGCAACTACCTGGCAACAGGGGGCACTACCTGGCAAACAATGGGGGCACTACCTAGCAACAGAGGGGGCATCTACCTGGCTAACAATGGGGGCATCTACCTGTCAACAGAGGGGGAACTAACTGCTAACAAAGGGGGCACTACCTGGCTAACAAAGGGGGGCATCTAAACCCGGCAACAGAGGGGGCATACCTGGCTAACAAAGGGGGCACTACTGGCTAAAAATGGGGAATCTACCTGGCAACAGAGGGGGCACTACCTGGCTAACAAAAGGGGGCACTACCGGCTAACAAAGGGGGGCATACCTGGCAAACAATGGGGGCACTACCTGGCTAACAATGGGGGCATCTACCTGGCAAACAGAGTGGGCAACTACCTGGCAACAGAGGGGGCACTACCTGGCAACAGAGGGGGGCACTACCTGGCTAACAAAGGGGGGCACTACCTGGCTAACAAAGGGGGGCATTACCTGGCTAACAAAGGGGGGGCATCTACCTGGCTACAGAGGGGACATCTACTTGGCTACAAGGGGGCATCTACCTGCCTGTAAGGGGCACTACCTGGTTATGGGGGCTACTACCTGGCTATAAGGGCATCTACCTGGCTTTCTTCCAAAGCCGTTATGCAGTTAGGTGGAGTGGGTGTGGCTTTTTGAAGTGGCGTGAAACACCGCCCGCTACAATCTCCTGCTTTTTCAATTTCAAAAGTTGGCAACTATGGTTTAATGGTCATACTGCGGTACAGGACAGATATAGCTAATGTCCAGTGAAACTAAAATGGTGGTTCAAAGACTCCTTTTTCCGGCACTTTTTTAATCTGGGGGTCATGCAGGTTTGGGGCTCATGCTGTGGCCCAGGACAGGCATAGTGAATGTCCAGTTCAACTAAAATGGTGGTTGAAAGACTCCTTTTTCCGGCACTTTTTAATCTGTGGGTCATACAGGTTTAAGGGTCATGCTGCGTTCCAGGACAGGGATATTCAATGTCCAGTTCAAGTAAAATGATGGTTCAAATCCATACTGCCTTCTGGCACTTTTTAATTTGTGGGTCATGAAGGTTTAAGGTTCATGCTGTGGTACAAGACAGGGATAGTGAATGGTCTGTGACTTTTTTTCTGTGGCTTTTATAACCTAAGAGTGTTGCCTAAGATGTAGCACATATCCATTTGACTGTTGTGGATGTTAATTCCAGCTTCTCCAGCCCTGTTTGGGTGTAAGAATGAAGGTGTTGTTCCTCTCCCATAGACTTAATGGTCATCGGCGATAATCTATTATCGACTATCGGAAATCGTTTTGATAATTGCCGATATCGACTATCGACCTGATGACGATAGTCAACGTAATCGTTTATCACTATTCATGAATACAGGTGCATGTCAGAAAATACAGGTGCATGTCAATAATTTAAATGTTTTCTGCTTGCATTCAACGGAGAAAATGCATTGTAATCCAGAACTTGGATTAGCCCCATTAGGTGGAACAATATCATACCCATGAAGAAATAAGTGAAAAATGAGGCAGAAGTCTGAGGGTGTCCTTCTTATTTCTACCATGTATTACATGCCCCATTTTTCTAGAGGAAAAATATACCTCCTAAGGCTAGATTCCTATGCCATATTTTCCAAAGTACAGTCTCAGATTTCAGTTATTTCTTCACAAGTATCTCATTGTGTTTTAAGAAAGGTTTAACTGCTTTTCAGAGGGCTAAAATGTGAAAGTGTGCCAAGAATTGGCCTGCACTACTGTTTTTTGCTTTACAATAAAAAAGTTTTCCCTGTGTCCCAGTTGTGGTCCACCCTTCAAGGCCCGGGGGAAATTTAATGGTTTTTTTTAATTGCATTTTGATGCGCAAAACAGGGATTAAATTATTTGTTCAAATCTGCTACAGATTTTGGTGTGGATTTTGTCACAGATTTGTTTGTTGATTTGTAGATTTTACTACATTGATTTTTAATGGGGAAACATAAATTGCAGATAAAAAATTGCCTTTAATTTTGTCTTCTAAATATTGAAACCAAAAATAGAAAAATCGGCTTTGGCTCCCCAAGTCCTTGCTGTCTATAACCAGTTATACTACTGTGAACTGATGAAAACAATGTGAGGGTGCAACTACCCCCCCCTTTCCCCCTGTTATCAGGCGGAGGGTGTGTGCTGTGTTAATGGAGGGAACAAAGACATAAGACTGTGTTATTGAGGGGATATATGAGTTAAACAGTCAGTAAAATTGTCAGATCTTCACCTTAGAGTGGACAGCCAGCAGCCATATAGTGGTTTTTCTTTC
>JAODAL010081062.1:0-12025 GCA_025379985.1 Phyllomedusa bahiana | reverse complement strand
CCATTTAGAAACCGGCCCGTTTTAAAATTAATCTGTCTTGGGACCGTCAACACAGGTGAGGAGCTGGGGAGCTTTCGCAACAGACCGAGCGCTGGCTGGGTGACAAAAAACCTTGTGCCAGGAAAGGTGGTAGCAAAATTTGGTGAAATCTGTGGCCCCCCTTAAGTCGTAGGCTGGAGCACATCCCTTGCCTGGAACATGTCATAAACCTTTGGCGTCCAAAATTTCAAAAGCGCTCCCGGGTCTGGATGTTGCTGAGGAAGGCTCGAGGGTCTGAGCTACATTTCCGCCGTTCGCACCCTGCTTCATCCGCCTGGTGCTTGAGCGTCAGCTCGGCCCTCCCGTCAACCATTCTTTTAAAAGGAAAACACGTGGAATTCCCCCCGCCACATGCCCCACGTTTGTGGCAGCAGCGCAATGCATTAGGTACAAAGTGACACATGGCCTGAAAACAGGGTGCGGCCCTTGGGGTGTTGACCCACCGAGAGTGGAGGCGGGTGAAAGAGCTCTGCACCATCCTTGCCAGTTTTGAAGAACCACCAAAATGGTCAGTGCCGACAATCCCCTTTGTCAGCATGAGCATTGTGGTATTTATTTTGGAATGATCGTTGGACACTCAAAACTCGGTCCCCCCACGGGAGGGGAGACGGACCGATGGGGCACGGAGCCTCTCTCTCCGTCTAATCCACAAGGCCCGACAGTTTCACAATTTTATCGATCATTAGGCAGTGGTTCGGGGACCAGGGCTAGTGCAAGTGTAATGGATATGGTAGTGGATCCTCTGGACCACCACAAGCGATGGTTTAAGCCACGCCAGGGAGCGGAGTCTAAGTAGGTCCAGTTTGCACCAGAGCCCGCCGTAAAGCGGGATGGACTTGCTGCGGCGGATTACTACCAGGTCGCTACCCCTAACGTGTCTTGCTCGCAGCCGAGGTGTTGCGTGGTACAGAATCATGAAGCAGGCTCGTAGTCGGCGACAGGCAGAAGGTCAGTGCAGGTGGCAGTGGTTCGTAGTAAGGGAAAGGCAGAAGGTCAGGACAGGCGGCAATGGTTCGTGGTCAAGGGACAGAGGCAGAAGGTACGGTACACAGTAGACGAATAAGACACTCGGGAACACTTCCTCTCTAGGCACAGGGCACTAACGATTCGGCAAGGCAGTAGGGAAGGTGCAGGACTTAAATAGGGTCAGCGCCTGGTGAAACCAATCACCGGGGCACTGTCCCTTTAAATTGAGCTGTAGTGCCGCGCGTGCCCGCTAGGGGGCGTGCACGCGTCCGGCCGCAGCAGAGACACAGGCCCGAAGCGCAGCAGGAGCGCGGCGAGGTAAGTGAAGGGGGCTGCGAGCACGCCTGCAGCCTGAGGGTCGGGATGCGGCGCTGCTCGCAGCGGAGGACGCAGCTGGGGTGCAGGTGTGCCTGCGACCCGACACGGGGGTCGCAGGGACACCCGTGACAGCAAGGCGGCGCCTCAACTCTCAGGGTGCAACATCTGAGGCAAGTCAGGGCTGTGTTGAAGCTGTGCCGGAGGAAGCGGAGGAGGAGGAGAAGGAGGATGAGGTATTCCTGGACACCAACCTTACCGACGTCCCTGCCTTGGAAACAGGTTGGCACGAATTTGAGGCGGAGGAGGAAGATGAGGAAGATCAGTTTGCTAGTGCCCCTCGACCCAGAAGCTTGGGAAATCACGGCTCCATCTCTCACATGAGTGCTTGGATGCTCCATTTCCTCCAACATGATCCTCGCATTAAGGCCATCAAAATGATCAACAGTTACTGGGTGGCCACCCTCCTGGATCCCCGGTACAAAACAAAACTGAGCACTTTCCTTCCACCCAAACCCAAATAGAGAGTAAAATGCAGGAATGGGAGACCGTGCGGAGTGATCACCTGGAGACGTCTATTGCGTCTGCTTCACATTCTTCAAATGTCACGGTGGAACAACGTCAGCAACATGATAGCAGTAGAGTGCCAAGTAGCCATAGCGGCAGCAGCAGGCCTTTTGGCAGAAGCCTAAAGGGTGACCTCTGGCAAACTTTATTTACCACCTCACCAATGCATGTAATGCAGGGCACACATACAACACACAGAGACCGGCTTAAGATCATGGTGCACGACTATCTGCGTCTCAACACCAATGTTTTTGGATGTGTTCCAGACCCAATCGACTTCTGGGTACCCAAAAATGGATGAATGGCCCCGAGCTCGCTGGCCACGCCTTTGAGGTGTTGTCCTGCCCAACAGCCAGTGTCATAATGAGCGGACCTTCAGCACGCTGGAGGAGTAATTACAGACAAACATCCGGTTTCCACAGATAATGTGGATCGTTTGACTTTCATCAAGATGAATCAGGCATGGATCTCTGTTTATGTTGTGGCCCATTGCCGAGGTCACCCATAAGTTGCCGGGTCTACTTCACATTCCTCTTCCAGAAGAAATGGTCCTCTTGAAAACTTTTTTTAAAATGATAATTTCTTACTGCAATTTTTATTCTCAATTCCCAAAAGTTAATTTTGCTGGTTTTGCTGTGAGGAGACTGTAAAAGACACCAAGGTTTCATCAAAAAAACATATTCCATTTACTCAGATTATCTTTAGAATTTTTCGCATTGTCAATGGTTTTGGGGTAATGGTGCTGTGAGATACACCTATAATCATGGTCCTTTGGAACAGAAATGTGGCATCTAAGTGGCATTTCCCCCTCACAATTTTTAACAGTGGCTGAGAAGTCATTTTTATAATTTTTTGGGTCATGCTGCTGTGAAATGCAGCAATACTACAGATCCTACTCTAAAAAATGTGGTTTCTAACAGACATTTGTTCTTCACAATAGTCAAGAGTGGCTGAGGGTCATGTTTTGAATTTTTTGGGGCATGTTTCTGTGAAATGCAGCTATTAGAGATGGGCGAATTGATTCTAACAGAGTGGAATTCGTTTAGAATTTCAGGAAAACTTCGGTTCTGAACAAAGTCGAAGTTTGGGGGACTTCGGGTGAACGAAGTGTGCTTTTGATTGATAAAATGGCTGAGAGCACATAGCGCTACATGTGGCAAAGCACTCTGGGAGGAAGAAGGGCATAGCCTGCATGACATGTGCAGAGATGAAGCCAATCAGAGACCGGCGGGATTCTGTGACGTCACCGCACTATATTAAATCCGGGGGCGACGCTGGGAGCTCATACCGCTCTCACTGTACCCATCAGGGAAGGTGCTGCCGCGGCTGATTGTTAAATGAAGAACTGGATTTTTATACAGCGATTTTTGTGGGGTGTCTCAGCTTGTTCATAGATGCTTTTTCTTAATGTTTCTTGTCACGATATAGTGGATTACAGATGGAATCCAATGGCTTGGACTGGCTTGGGCACAGCGAAGGACAGATGTAGACTGGAAAGGAGGCAGCAGAGATGTAGAATGGATCCAGGCAAGGTCAGGGTAAAGCACAGTGAGCGTACGTACGGTTATCAGTGTTAGCAGGGGGGTAAACAGCAAGGTGAGGGAACTAACAATGAAAGCATGTGTGAAGGCTATGGACTGCACAGAATGAAGCTTAACACAATACTCAAGCAATGGAGATCAGGCTGAGGAGTTTATATTTGCTGGGACAACTGGAAAAAGGAATACAAGTGGCACCAGCTGAGACACGATCCACCATCTTGACTGAGGGCAAACTTAAGGGCAAAAACAGTAAACCAAGGTTCAAGGTATGCAGAAGATTCCTGACATTTACTCCACTCAACAGCAGGCCTCTGGACGATTACCTGATTGGTCTTTCGGATGTCCTTTGTGAATTTTCTTATCAGTCGAGGAGCATTGATGTTACTCACCTGGTTCCCATGAATTCTCTTCGGGACCATAACCTTTGCTCTTAATGAGGTATTGTAGCTGGGTTTTGAAATTCTCGATTCCAGATTTGACTCACAACAAAAACGGTTCTTGCCCATCTATTTCTACTGCATCAGGAGGAGGAGAAAAATACGGTCCAGGAAGGGATTGGGCACGGCAGGCTTTAGCAGAGACACATGTGAAACACCAGGATGGATCTTCTAGAATGGTGGGAGTTTGAGCGAACAGCTACTGACTGATTATTCGATGATTTATTTATGGCCGACAAACTTCTGTCCAGTTGGTGAAGGGACTCTAAGTTTCAAATTTCTGGGGGAATGTCCATACTTTATCTCCCACTTTATAAGTGGTGTGCCTACGATGTTTATCTGCCGATCTTCTTGTAATTTTCTTGAGCCCTCTCTTGTGGTTCTTTAGTAGCTGTAAATTTTGCTGTAAAGCAGAGTCCTTTCAGAAGCAGTGAATATGTGGAACAGCAGGAATTTGGGAAAGGAATATGAGGATGATACCCAAAATTTGCAAAGAAAGGAGTCTTGTATATGGGTGGAAGCATTTTGGATTTATTGTACGAAAATTCGGCCACAGGAAGCGATCAACCCAGTCATTTGTAGGGTGACAAATTTAGATCGCAGGTACTGTTTCCCAGGTCTGATTTGTGCGTTCCAGTCTGTCCGTTAGATTAGTGGGTGAAAGGCGGTGGATAGATTTAATATCAATGTTAAGTGCGAACAAATAAGCGCGCCAAAATTTGGATGTAACTGGCACCCCACGTCGAGACATCTTCATCGGAACACCATGAAGACTAAACACATTTTGATCTATGGAGGTAGCAGTTTCCCTAGGCAAGAGGGTTTAGACCGGTACATGGGATGATTCGTGCAGCCTTGGGTGAGTCGTGGGTCAACTACCTCGAGAATGGTATTATTCCCCTGAGAGGTAGGTAGATCTACGATAAAGTCCATGGATCTTAGAACCCAGGGCGCGAAGAGGGGGACCGGCTATGGTGTGTAACAAAACCGTTGGTGAAGTAAGTGGAGTTTTGCATCTCGCACAGATTGTCAAATGATGGTCACTACTTCTTTTACATCCTTTAGAGAATTGGGCCATACCAAAAGATTCGGGATAAAAATCTGCGTCTTCTGAATCCTTTGGACAGCAATCTTTCGATTCTGGGGCTAGCCTCAGGATCTTCTGTCTTACGTTTCGGGTTATGTTATAGCTGCATGCCCAGTGGGTCACACATCTTGTTTTTAAGCACCAACTGTATTCTCAGGTGGTCGGGATAGTAAGGTATCTGTGTATAGGCCTCTCTTATCTCTTTAAGCAAGTCTTTATTATGGATTTACCCCACCAACTTTAGACTCCGGAAAAGTGTTCTTAGGCGGAATAGTAGGAGGGATTCACTGCGAGAACATTATTGTAGAGCATCCGCTTTGCCATTACTGGATCGGGCCTGTACGAGATTTACAAAGTTGAATGATTGAGGAAAATACTCCAGCGAGCTTGGCGAGGAATAGACACTGGCTGAATCTAATGAATTCCAAATTTACGGTGATCAGTGAGTACAATTTATTTTGCTGTGAGGTTCCCTGAGATGATGTATCCATTCTTTAAAAGCTGACTACGATAGCACTGTTCTTTATTCCCCCATCATAATTCTTCTAGCGGTGATAACGTCGGGAGAAAAACGCACAAGGATGTAATAAACTCTTGTCTCGTTCCTTGAGAAAGAATAGCCCTCAGCACAGTCTGAAGCGTCAACTTCCACAATGAAGGCGAGTTATGGGTAAGGATGAAACTAACACGGGGCTGTAGTGAACTTGGGCCTTTAGGAGAGAGAAGGATTTTGTGCTTGAGGAGTCAAAGCAAAAGCATTTCTCTTCTTAGTCAACTGTGTGAGTGGGAGAGAATTTTTTCTGAGAAATTCTTGATTTGAAAGCGTCTATAGAACGTTGGCGAAACTATGAAACGTTGGACATCTTTTTATGTTTCTGGGGGTAGGCCAGTTCTTATTATTGCTTTAATCTTGCTAGAGTCCATTTGTAGACCATGAGGTGAAATGTGTAACCAAGGATTGGGATCTCGGTCTGATGATATTCACATTTTTCGTTCTTAATGTATAGTTGGTTCTCCCTTAGCCGCTCAGAATAAGTTTCACGTGTATTGGTGTTCTTCTTTGAGTTGGAGAAAAATCAGGAATATCTTCCAGAAAATGACGATGAATTGATCCAGGAGGTCTCTGAAGTTGTCATTGACGAGGATGTTGTATAGTGGAAGGGGGGGGGAACTTAAAGGCCAAAAAGGCATCGCAAAATCAAGATGTCCATAACGTGACCTAAGGCAGTTTTCCATTCATCTCAAGATCTGATTTCGGACCAATTTATAGGCGCCGTAGATCTAATTTGGAAATGATCTTCCCTTTGTCGAACTCTCTCAGTAGCTCAGGATCAGTGGTAGAGGAATAAACGGTTTTTGATGTAATTTTGTTAAGTTCTCTGTAGTCAATTGCAAGTCTTAAGGAAACCGTCCTTCTTCTTAACAAAGGAATATTGGGAGCCCCCGCTGGTGAGGAAGTTGGGGCGGTTGAATCCCTTGGCAAGTTTTTCTTCTTATGTAGTCTTTAGGGCTTTTAATTCAGGGTCCGCAAAGGGAGGTAGATGTTTCAAAGGGTATAGGATCTCCTGGAAGCAAGTTTTGGGGCAATCATAGGGCGGTGGGTGTGGGGGAGCTTGTCTGCATTCTGTTTGCTGCAGACGTCCTGCTATTTCATGTATTCCGAGGGTAGCTCTACTATTTGTTTTTATACTTGAGATGGGTCTTCGGGACCTTGTTCAGATTGTGCTGAGTGATGGGCATTCTAGCTGGGAAGCATTATCTCCTTGGTTTCCCAGTTGATAGTTGGGTTTGTGATTGTTGCCTGGGGTAGGGCCTATGGATGACAGGGAAGTGTGGGGAAGAGATCAATAGGAAAGAGAGGGGACTTCACGATGAGGGATGTCATAATGATCTCTTGTGGTTTGTCTCTTGTCCATGGCCTGAGTTCAGTGGGGATCATTACTGTTTCATTACACGGGTGAGGGTTTTTTCTGAAATTTAACACCGTGCTTCTGAGCAAAGACAGTCCATGAAATTGCCACTCGCCCCGAGTCTACCATAGCTGAGGTTAGATACCATTGAGGATTAACCGGAACTTGAGGGACGGAAGTAATGAGAGGTCTTTGTTTTCTTTCTTAATATGAGGTGCCTCGATGAGATGGAATGGATAATTGTGTTTTCAGCAAGTCTGTTTCTGAAGCAATTGATTCTTCATCTGTGCTTGTCGTGGGTCCATAATGGCTGCCAACCAGGTTTCCTGTGGTCGGCTAGGGCAGTTGATAAAGGAAGTGGTCTAGAATTTCCACAATAGAAGCATAGACTTTACCGGAGCGGTGCTTCCTTCTTTCTGAGCTACTCACGTTTTACTATGGAATCCCTTGCATAGGATCAATTCCTGCTCTCTGCGGGATTCTTCCCTCTGGGGTTTCTTAGAAAGTGGCAGGGAACTGGCAGGGATGCTTGTATCAAAATTTAGAGTAGCCTCACTCTCCTTGTCGTGTTCAAGACAGTCGGGTGTTCGATTCGGATGCTAATGATTTATGATGGCATCAAACTGAGGGGCTCGCACGGGCAAGTTCATCTTTTTTAATGCGCCTTGCGTAGTCCTTCCTAAAAAGACAATTTTGCTGCGTATTCCCAGTTAGTGTCGACTGCCCACCTCTTGACTCCATGGCATACTCAGCAATGGGCGTTTTGCCCTGGCGCAAGGATAGTATTGCAGCTTCAGCTGTTGCACCGCGTTTGGGGATCGTCAAACATCTGACTCTTGCGTCGATGAACTCCTCCAGGTGATTCAGCGGGTGTTGTGGAGGCTCGTCTTGAGTTTCAATTAATTAATGGTGAGAGCCCAGGCAAGGGGCTTGTGAAGTCTAGCAGCAATAATAATACACAGCGACCTTCGATCTGCTGTAGGATATTGCGCAGGGTTCGAGTCGAAGTATAGCCTAAATTGATTGAGGAAAACCCCGGAATTGTTCGATCTCCGCAGTATTGAAGGGTGGCAACTTGGGCTCCATGCACAGGCACCGAAGTGGGTGGTTCCAGAGGCTTGACTCTCCAGGTGGAGTATCGAGGCGGATAATGCGGTGCACAGTTCCGTAGATCCTGGATCGCTTGTCCATACACTTGGATATTATGGCAGTTCTGGCCTTCATAAGCGGTCACATTTAGTTTTCAATGCTTGCATCTCAGTGCGCATGTTAGCCATAGCAGTTTGAAGCTGTTTGAAGCGGCTTCCGGATACCAGCACCCAGCGGAGCTCCATTTGTGGATCTGAGTATCCTTGTCACGTACTAAGTGGATACAGGCTGGAATTCCAATGGATTGTACTGGCTTGGGCCACAGCGAAGACAGATGTAGACTGGAAAAGGAGGCAGCAGAGATGTAGACTGGATCCAGCAAGGTCAGGAAAAGGGCACAGTTGAGCGATACGTAGGTATCAGAGTTAGCAGGGTAAACCGCAATGGTGAGGAATAACAATGAAAGCAAGTTCCAGGCTAGAGGACGGCAAAGCATGAGCTTAACACAATTATCAAGCAATGGAAGATCAGGCTGTGGAGTTTAAATATGCTGGCAACAGGAAACAGGAAACTAGATGGCACCAGCTGAGGAACGATCACCATCTTGACTGAGGGCAAACTTAAGGGCAATACACAGTAATCAAGTTCCAAGGTATGGCAGAAGATTCTGAAGTTCTATTTCTGATTTTTTGGGTATTGGATCTGAAATCCCGTGTGGCGTTCCACTTCAGTGATTTACATTTAATATCCATCTGCTCACAGCACCATAAATATCCAAGGGGGATCTAAGCAGTTTCTGTTGTATCATTTATGAAACAGCGCTGTTTTACAATTCAATTCCACTTCATTTTTTGGCTGCTCAATTCTTTGGAACAATTTAAATCGGGGTTAATTAAGCGTTATTCAGCTGTGGTGATCCAACGAAACCGCATTTTCATCGCCAATATAAATTCATTTTTCCTGTAGCATAATTCAAAAAGCAAAGGTTTTACAATTTTTTCTTATGTGTGGCGTAAAAAACCCCGATTGTAACACGCTACAAGCTACTAGTTTGTGGTGGCTCAATTCTTTGGGCAATTTCATCGGGGGTTTAAATTAAGCGTTGTTTTTTTCATGTGGTGATCCCAAGAAACGTCATTTTCAACCCCCAAAATATTACATTTTTCCCTGTGCTTTAATTACAAGGCGAAGTTAATTACAATTTTTCTCTTGTTTTTGTGCGTAAAAAACCGCCTTTTAACACGCTACAAAGCTCTGTTTTTGGGGTGTCAATTCTTTGGCGCAAATTTCATCCAGGGGTTTTAATTAAAGCGTTGTTTTTCAGCTGTGGTGACCCCAAGAAACCCGTCATTTTCAACCCCAAAAAATTATACTTTTTTCCTTTTGTTTATTCAAAACAAAGGTTAATTAAAAATTTTATCTTTGTTGTGTGGCGTAAAAATCACTGCATTGTAACACGTACAAAGTACTGTTTGTGGTGGCTCATTTTTTTGGCGCAAATTTCACCCGGGGGTTAATTTTAAGCGTTTTTTTTTCAGCTTGGTGATCCAAAGAAACCCTCATTTTCAACCCCCAAAAATTATCTTTTTTTCCTGTAGCTTAAATTAAACCCAAAGGGTTTAATTTACAATTTTATTTTATTGTGTGGGAAAGAACACCGCATTGTAAACGTTAAAAAAGCTACTGTTTTTTGGTGGCAAAATGTTTGGGCAATTTACATCCAGGGGTTAATTAAGCGTTGTTTGCAGTTGATGAAAAAGAAAACTTTTTTTTTTCACCGCCAAGAAGAATTTCTGTAGAAAAAATTCGTATCGAAGGTTAATAAGCCTGTTTGTGTTTTTTTTATTTCATTTAAAATACACAGAGTTTTTTTAACGGCACTTTAAAAGTAAAATTTTCCGGGCCCATTTGTGGGCGAAATTTATACCCAAAGGGGGTTACCAAGCTTTTTTACGGGTTTTTTTGGGCCCCGTCAAAAATACAGGGTGTGTTTTTATCTTTATACAGATATCTTCTTTTCAAACGGGTTTTTTCTGTACATTTTAGAATAAACAGTTGCCCGGCAGAAAGGGGGTGGCAAGGCTCTGAAACCTGCGAGTGGCAGGGGGGGGTAAAAAAAAAAATCCCAGGGCCCATTCCGGGCCATCGCGGGCCAGGGGGGAGGGAACCCCAAGCGGGGGGGTCATGGGTTTTGAGGCCACAAACTGCCGCTGTTATTTTTGGGGCCCGGGTTTGTTTTTCAGAAACCCAATGGTTTTTGGTTTGGGTTGGGGGACAAAGGGTCATCCACTTCCCCCCGGGGAGGGACCATCTGAAAACCCCCCCAACCCAAGAGTCGGTGGGAACGTAAAGAACCAAACCTTATTTTGGCCAGGGCCCCGGGGAGGGGTTTTTCAGGGGGGCCCCCATCGGGCCTTCAAACCCCCCTCAAATCCCACCGGGTTTCCCCCTCAGCCAGAGATCTCATGGGGGTCTGGGCTCGGCCCACTTTTAGCGAGGATAAACCAATTTTAGGGGGCCCAGTCGCAGTTTCTTGGCAGCGGAAGAATGGGGCCAATTTTCCCCTGCTTCTTTGCGTAGGCGGCAAGTTTAGAGGTTGAGAGTGGAAATGGGAGGTTTTGCTGTGAGGGATCACCCCTTGCATCCCAAAGACCGGGGGTTTTTGGAGGAGGCCAGGGTGACGATAAAAACCAAAAAATAGTTTGTGATTTCCCAAACCGCCCCCTTGGGGAGCCGGGTGAGGCAAGGGTTTAACATCGGTCAGGGGAAGGGGGGGCCCGTCAGTTTGGCGTTCGGCGCGGGGGAGCCAGAAAGGGGGTTTTTGGTGGCCTTTGGAGGAAAACGGGGTTTTAGCGAGGGGGGAAAGGTGGGGGAAGCCGAACGGCCACGGGGGAAAAAAAAAAACCCCGGCTTCGCGGTTTCCAAAAAAATTTAGCGGCCCGGGGGGGTCTGCGATCAGGGGGCCAGAGTAAGATGTCACTCAGTGCGGACCCCGGTTAGGGGTTTTTAATTTTCCGATACTGGCGGTTGTGGCTTTTTTTTGTAAGACACCGGAGGAGCCGGGAAATATGGGTATATGTAGAATATGTTTTTGGGGAAAAGGGCCCAGGAAAGGGTGCTTTGAAACTTTATCATTCGAAAAAAAAGGGCCAGGAAAAAACCCCCCCTCGATTTTCAAAGTGGCCAAAAAGGCCCCCCCCAACCACTTTTGGGTTAAAATGGGGATTTTTTTTCCACCCTTTGGGGAATTTCCAGCCTGCAATTTTGGGCCCGGGACTTTTATGAACGAAAAATTCCCAAATTAAAAGATTTTTTTTGTTTGTTTCCCGGGCAGCCCAGAATTTTCCCCCCTGTGAAATTTTGATGTCAGCCAGTGGCAGCTCATCGTGACATGCTGTTTGTTGAGGCCATTCGAGGAGGCCAGTTATTTTTTCAGTCCCCCGGGGGATTTAGGGGGGATGAATAACGTCTTTTTCCATTTGTTTTCTTTGGTTCCGGGAAAAACAGATGCGGGAAAAAATCGGGTTGGGAAGGGGACTCCCTTTACTTTGGGGACTAAAATTCTCAGGGCCCACTTTGGTCCGGTGGGGACGGGAAATGGAGGAGGGGGAGGGGGAAGGGGACTTTTTGGGCAAAAGCATTGTCTGGTGAAATGAGTGTTTTTTCTCCCCCAGGGTGAGAAGAGGAGGAGGGCAGGAGCTAGTTGGGGATGGGGAGGGGGCGGGATGACCCGAAAAGCACCGGGGCATTTATACGGTGGAGAGGGAGGCAGGGGGGGCCCCTGGGGGTCACTTGTGCAGTGGCCCCCCAGATGCTTTTTTTTGTCTGGTAGTACACCCAAAATTGGTACATGGGCCCCAGGGGATGACTTCTGGCTCTCTACCCTTTTGGACCCTCGCTCCCGGGGCCCAAAAAATTGGGAGCCTTTTTTCCCAGTTTTTTGAGGGGGGGGGACAAATTAAAAATTACTATAAGTTTTTTCCTCTGTAGTCATTTCCCCGCCCCCCAAGTGGGGGCATCGTCCCCCTCGACGGTCGGGCCGGGGGGGTTCTTCAGGGCTCAGTATTCTCGCCG
>JAODAL010081061.1:0-12025 GCA_025379985.1 Phyllomedusa bahiana | reverse complement strand
CCTGAGAGGGCTGATGCGCCCCCTTGCACTACCCCTGGACCCCGAACCACTGCCTAATGAAGCCCTTTAAAATTGAAACTTCGGGCCTTTTGGATTCAAAGGAGAAAGGCCCCGGTCCGCATCTTTTCCGTCTCCCCTCCTCGCTGGGGGGACCTGTTTTTCAGAGTGTCCAACGATGTCCAGAACTAAATCACCCAATGCCATGTACAAGGCATTGCCGCATGCCCATTTTGGGGCTTCTTAAAAATGGGAAGGATGGTGCAGACTCTTTCACGCCTCCACTCTCGGTGGTCAACACCCCCCGGGCCCACCGCGCTTTTCAGGCCATGTGTCACTTCCTACTGCGTAATGGGAATTGCCTGCTGCCACAATCGCTGGGGCATGGGAGGGGGGAATTCCACGGGGGCCCAGTCAACAATGAACGTTGCGGGGAGGGCCCAGCTGACCTGCAACGCAGCGGGCCGACCCCCCCCAAACAGGGCCAAGGGTTGGTTTAAAAAAATTTCGGAAAACAACCTGACTTCCACAAGGAGTCCCAGACCCGGGGCGGCCCTTTTAGAAATTTCCCGGCACAGGTTTTTCAAACCTCGGCCGGCGGGAGGCCTCCCAGTCCACCTGTTTAAGCGGCCAAACAGATTTTAAATTTTTAAAAGGGCCTGGTTTTTTCTGGGGACAGATGCACCAGAGACCTTGGGAAAACCTGACCATCCTGCGGTTTTTAAGAGCGGCGCCGAGCCTGAAGCCCCCTACCCCCAGGAAAATCCACCCACTCACCCATGAGGTTCACAGAGAATATTCCTTGGCCGTGCTTACTATCCATGTGTCGGTGGGTCAATGGCCTTTTTTCCGGACAACATAATTCAGACACCTGCGCTTGAAAATTTAGTATAACACTTGGCTGGCCCAGGTCAGGGACGGCTTTTCTGGCAAAGAAATGCCTGCTCGCATCTGGTAATTTGGGGCAGGCAAGGACCATAAACGTGCGGAACCCTCTGTGTCCCACCAGACGGAAAGACAAGAAGGGGGGGGGGGGGGGGGGGGGGGGGGGGGGCGGGGAAAACATTTCCAAGTCCAAAAGGCCTGGCAATGCGACATTCATGCTTTTGGCTTTGGGATGGTTTTGGGTAAAGTGTTTCTTCTGCCTCCCAAACCTGGAAGACAGAAGCTGCTGCTAGACTGGCCCCGTTGTTACCAGCGTGCAGGTCCCGTCAAACTGGCTGGCGTGAAGGAGAAGGGGTAGGATGGGTCCTACTAGTGGTGCTGGTGGGTACTTGGCGCGACGGTTGAGGCTAAAGCGGAGGCAAATCCTGATCATCACTCTGATAGACAGGGCAGCGAGAACGCTTGGTGGTGGCGGAGGAGTAAGGAGGCTAGACAGATAGGTGTGACAGTAGGTTGGAATCCCGCGATCGGTCTGGGGGCCTTTTTTGGCCAAGTGTTTTTCCTCCTATTTCAACTCAAGCATTCGCTGCATGTGACTAGACAATTTGGCGTGGTTACACACCTAAGATTCTTGCCTCTACATTATGCGTTACATACGGCAAAGGCGACATATGACACGCTGGTTAATCAGAGGCTTCAGAAAGAAGGCCCAGGCTGAGAGGTCCTGGACCTTTTTTTTGACTGTGATAAGCGAGGAGGCGGGTTACCGCTGACCGTGGCAGGCGGAATCATTCAGCATACATCTGCGACCAGCCCTCATCCCTTTGTGAGGCGGGACCCGTACTGACATTACCCCATCGTCTTCCTCCACGTACCAGTGATGAAGCGCTCGCACGCAAGCAAATTCTTGCTGAAACAGACCACGTTGGATCCGCAATGTCGTCATAATCACATCAACACAGGTGACTTGGTCGTCCTGACATTCTGCATCCAGGAGCTGCGGGCTACAAGCAAGAGGGACTGCAAGGCGTTGCGACCGTCGCCGGATTTTTGCCGGATTGACCAGCTTCCTTCTCCTCCTCTGATGGCATCAGTAACTGGCCGTCAGAGCAGACAAAATCATCCTCTTTGGCCTCTTGAACATCAAAGAGGTCTTCAGATAATGGATTATCCACAGTGGTGGGTACACGAGTTGACATTTGGGGCTTCTCTTTGCTTCATGTTGGACGGATGCTGATATGCAGAAGACGATAAAACGACATTTATAGGCCCGTGGACTTGGGAGGACCAGGATGTAAGACTGCTGGATGCAGTTTACATTAACCACTGAAGAACAGATGGCGACGCTGATTGCGACTGTACCTTGTAGATTCACAGGGCCCAGACCCAGCGAAGAAGTGCCTGACGGTCCTGCAACCGATGATCCGCTGACAAGAAACCCTAGTGCTTGATAATCGCCAGCACTGGAAGAGACACTTCTCTCGAAACCTCACCTCCATGTCCACCCCCCTGCTTTGCTCGCTTACCACCTGCATTTCGCTCCATGTTCAGAAAGATAAAAATTTGAGAAGGTATGGAAGAGTTTTGGAATGTCTCTTCCAAAAGAAAGCAAATCAAAGCTATTCTGAAATCCCTCAAATCAAAACAAAATAGCTGTATTCCAAATTTAAGTGCAAGGTGCCTCTATCAAACAAAGCTGGCCTGCCCAAAAAGTGAAAAAAGAAAAAACATGTTATCCTGAAATGTATAATACTGATAATAAACGGTATTATTTGCACCTTAAAAATGACACCTGCGGTGACGACAAAATTGTGGTAATGAAATTTAAGTGGCAAGGTGCCTTCTATCAACAAAGCTGTCCAGCCCAAAAGTAAAAAAACACAAAAGAGTAAAAAAACAAACCTATCTGAAGATGTATACGGAAAATAAACGGTATTTTTGGCCACCTAAAAATACAACACTGCGGTGACGCAAAATTTGCTGTAATGAAATTTAAGAGCAAGTGCCTCTATCAAACAAAGCTGGACTGGGCAATAGTGAAAAAAACACGTATCTGAAATGTATATACGATAATATACGTATTTTTTTTGCACCTGAATAAATACACCTGCGGTGACGACAAAATTGCTGTATTGAACTTTAAGTGCAAGGTGCCCTCTATCAACAAAGCTGGACTGGTGCAAGAAGTGAAAAAACACGTATCTGAAATGAATACGTAAAATAAACGGAATTTTTTGCACCTAAAAAATAAACCTGCGGAGACGACAAATTGCTGTATTGAAATTTAAGTGCAAGGAGCCTCTACAACAAAGCCTGGCCTGCCCAAAAGTGAAAAAAACAACCCTATCTGAAATGTATACGGATAATAAAAAAACGGGTATTTTATATACCAAAAAATACATTCTGCGGTGACTGACAAAATGGCTGTATTGAAATTTGATTGCAAGGAGCCTCTATCCACAAAGCTGGACAGGGGCAAAAAGTCGAAAAAACACTATCTGAAATGATAATATACGGATAAATAAAAAGATGGAAGTTTTTTTTGCACCTAACAAACAAACCTGCACATTACTGGAACAGATCTGTATCCTAATATAAGTTCAGGCTGTCCCAACATACAGAGTAATATTTCAACAGAAAACTGTTATAAAAAGCCATTGCAATGCAATGTCTAAAACTAAGTCACAGCAGCACTATATCCACTATCCTTAAATAGCTTGTCCAGATGTTCGCCCGCACCCCCCGCCCCCCTCCTCCCGCCGCTCCCTCCCGAGACTTTACAGGGCTAGATGCTCCTTACAAATCTCAGCCTAACTACCTAAAAACCTGCCAATCTCTAATCTACTAAGTTCCCTTAATGATTCAATAAGCAAAAAGTATAGCTTGTCTCTGTGAACAAAATAGAACAATTATCGCTGAGCTGTTTGCTGAGCTGTTTGGACCAGAGGCAAAGCGCACGTCCTACTCCTAAGAACGCTACACACACTGATCAAGAACAGGAAGGGCTGTTTCTAATGTAAAACGAGGTCAATGTGATTTATTCCAGCCTCGCAACCATACACTTCCAGGTCATGATCGCGTCCGCACACAAATCTCACCTGCTCTACTTCTCTAAGCAGATTTGCTGCCGCCAAAATGACAGAAAGCGCTGAAAATTGCGCGATATTATACATTATGCACAGATTTTAACCAAAATTACGCGTGATCTAAAAAATCCGATCAACATAAAAACCGTGCCGAATTTTCACTTTGTCCTATAATAAACGCTCACACAATTATTAAATGAAATGTAATAAATATTGGCTTGAATAAGTGTCTGATTTGGTTTCCAGAACAGAACAGCCAACCTTCACCAAATGATATTTGAAATTTTGGTCCACCTGGAATCCTAAGAACGTCTAGGGAAAAATTCTGCATGGGTTATCTGGCCTCTAGCTTGCAGCCAAATGCCTCGAAACTTCCAAAAAAACACCACTACACCTCTGGGAGGAAAATCTGGGGTACCGAAATTCCAATCCTAACCCAAACTCCAATAATAATAATAATTCTAACCCTCACCCCTATACCTAAACGAGCTCCATCCCCTAGCCTTGTAATGTACTTAAGTTCAGACAGCACAAATTTAAGTGCAAGGTGCCTCTATCAACAAAGCTGGACTGGGCAAAAGTGAAAAAACACCTATCTGAAATGTATCTGCGGTTAATAAACGATATTTTTCGCACCTAACAATACACCTGCTTGACGACAAAAATTGCTGTATCAAATTTAACGTGCAAAGTCCTCTATCAACAAAGCCTGGACTGGGCAAAAATGAAAAAACACCGTATCTGAAAATGTATACGGATAATAAACGTTTATTTGTTGCACCTAAAAATAAACCTGCGGTGACGACAAAATTCTGTTAATTGAAATGTAAGTGCAAGGTGCCTCTATCAACAAAGCGTGCCCTGCCAAAAGTTGACAAAACAGTCGAAACACGTATCTAGAAATGTAATAGCGGATAATAAACTGTATGTTATGCACCTAAAATACACCAGCGGTGACGACAAAATTTGCTGTATTCAAATTTAAGTGCAAGGTGCCTCTATCAACCAAAGCTGGAACTGGCAAAAATGAAAAAAACACGTATCAGAAATGTATACTGATAATATACAGTTATTTTTTTTTTTGCACCTAAAAATAAACCTGCTGTGTCGACAAAATGCTGTATTGAAATGTAAGTGCAAGGTTGCCTCTATCAACAACAGCTGGCCCTTGCCCAAAATAGAAAAAACCCCTATCTGAAATGTATACGGAAAATAAAAGTGGAGTTTTTGGCACCTAAACAAATAAACCTGCAATTTACTGAAAAGATCAGTATCCTAAATAATAAGTTCAGGCTGCCCAACAACAAGAATATTTCAACAGAATAACAGTTAAAAAAAAGCCATTGCAATGCAATGTCTAAACTAAGTTCAGCTGCACTATATCCACTATCCTTTACCAGAGCTTGTCTGCGATATTAAAAATATGCACAAGATTTTAACCTAAATATCGCGTGATCTAAAAAATCCGATCAACATAAAAACCGTTGCCGATTTCAACTTTTTGTCGATAAAAAATGCTCAACACTAATATTATATGAAATAAATAAAATATTGCTTGAATAAGTTTCCTTTTGATTCAGATCATTTAACAGCCAACCTTCACCAAATGTTATGAATTTGGGTCACCCCTGAATCCAAAGAACGACCATAGTGAAAAATGTCTGCATGGGTTATCAGTCCTCAAGCTGCAGCAAATGCCTCGAAACTTCCAAAAAACACCACTACACCTCTGGAGGAAAAATCTGGGGTACCTGTAAATTCCAATCCAAACCAAACACCAATAATACTAAAAATTCTAACCCTCACCCCTAATACCTAAACGAGCTCCATCCCCTAGCCTTGTAATGTACTTAAGTTCAGACAGCACAAAACAGGTGGATAATTCTTGAAGTATAGGTGCAAGCTCACTATAGGAATGGTCATTCCCCTAGATGATCATCATTCATACTAAGATAAGATGAGCAGCACATCCAAAGTGAGTATCTTATTGTGAAGCACTTTATTATAACTTCAAGGAGAAAAGATCAAAATCACGAGTATAGGTCAGGTATGTATAGTTAAAATCTTCTATGCAAAGTTTAGAGTCACTTTGGTCACTGAAACTGACTGGTCCATGGACTATTCCCTCTTTAGTGATATGTGGGAAAAAGTACCTATGTGCACAACTGGTATGGAACAGATACTGGAAACCATGACAGCTCTGTCCCAGTGTGAGCAAAATCTTTTTTTCATATACTGGTTTTGATGTATCAGCAGAATTTCCTGGATGTTATTCTAAGCTGCAACACAGTAATACCCCTAACTCCATGATCCTGAACCTAGCCTGATCCAACACTAATGCCCTTGGCCAACTCTAACCTCAACCTTTTAACTCCTAATACCCAATCTTAATTCCAAACTTAATTCCAACCCTACCCCACTAATCCAACCCTATTCTTACCCTAATCCAATACAACTCTAACTCCCAACTCTGACTCTAACATAATTTCAGAACTAATTCTAACCCTAACCTCCAACCCTACCCTAAAAACTTGGGCTTAGAGTTCGGGTTAACGATTATCCCGATAGGGACAATTTTTCTGTGATTTCCCTCCCTTAACTCCAACCCTAACTGTAACGTAAATAAGGATTAGGTAGGGTATAGGCCAACCATAATCTTAACCCTATTACAAAATGGCGAAAGTCAAGAACAAAAACCATCAAACTGCTTGCTGACTCCACCAAGGAAGTATGAAAAATGCAATGTGACAACATTTGAGCTACCGGAAATGGAAAATAAATTATGTCCAGCTTCAAAAAATAAATACAGAAAGCGCTAAGATTTTTATAACCTGTCACCAGTAAGGGCTGCAAGTATTATATTTTTATTTGAAGCTGAACATAATTTACTTAACCCTAAAATGGATTTATGGTTAATGTTAGGGATGGCTTAAGGCTGGGGTTAGGGATCAATTCTTACCAAGATATCAAAATTTTCCTCAACCCTTATTTATCGCTGTGATTTTACAATTTTCCAAACCATGACCTTAATCCTAGACGCTAACCCAAATCCAACCCTATCCTTGAGGGATGATTTTCTCCATGCATTACCACCAAAATTCAGTTCAGACCAACCCCTAATCCAAAGCACAGAACACTAAAAGTAAACCATGTACAAATGAAAAATGGTTTGTAACAGCTAATGTATTTATTTAGAAGCAAAAAAGCATAGCTAAAAGAATGAGGGGATAGAAAAACTGAACAAAAAATCTGAGACCAATATTTTGGCTTTGTCCCTACTAGACTAGGAGAAAAACACAATGTAGGTTATATACAATGACTAAAGAAGCCGTACTAGCCCCTATTAGAAAATCACTTGCCACTTTTTGAAAGAACCATACTTGGTTAGAGCATGAAGGCCTTTACCCTAACTCAATGAAATGTCAAAATACTGATAAAAACTGAATTTATCAACCACCAACAATATGGTATTAGTAATAGTAAAGTTTAGAATAGAAAGAATTATTGATTTTGTCTTCATATGGATTGTAAGAAAATTTCTGTCTCATCTTGTAATTTCATATGCAAAAAATGTGTTTCCCCAGGCATAAAGGGGAGGGATAACCATCATTTAAGAGCTTCAGTAATCCCAAACTATGAACAGAATGCTGGGAAGCCATATATGCAGGCTTTACTCACAGACAAGGCAACATATTATACCATATGCCAGCTGCATACATGTCACAAGCCAGGAAACCCAACCTACTATAAAGGAGCAAAGATAAGTGTAAACAATAGCTAACAACAGCTAAGAAAATACACTAATTGAAGGATACACTACACAGCATTGTACAACTCCATGTTGGGAAACAAAATCACATGGGTGGCCCTTTTATGGCTTTAACTTCTTATCATCCAGTCAATGTACATGGCTGAAAATAATAAACTATGAACACCTATTACAATAAATCAACCACTCACCATTGAACTAATGGGTAAACATAACCCATGTATACCAAATAACTCCACATTGGACTCATTCAAAATAATAATATAAAAAGGCTTTATTTAATCACTCTGTAATAAAATAACATAAAACATAAAACACGTCAAAATGTAGTGCTACACATCCGACAGGAAATCCTACCATTGAATGATGCAGTCACGCAGTAGACACATAATATTATAAATGGCTACCACACAGTAATACTAAAAGGTCACATAAAAAAAGAATACATATACCAAATAGATTGTAATATAATATTCCCTTATAAAATCACCATAAAGTTAAAAAGGTACTCCCGTTTTAATTGATTAGTTTTAAAATAACAAAATGTTAGGAAAAAGGTTGTTGTTTCTGATTTGCATTCTCTTCAGAGTTAGTGAGCTGCTCTTATGCAACTGCTTTTGTCACACAGGCTTCCCTAGTATACCCCGTCAACCAGGAGCGGTAACTAGGGAAGCCTGTGCCCCATAGCAAACTTTTGGATGGGACCCTCCCTCCCGCTTCCCCAACCACAAACATTTACCGGCACTTCTAAATCCTGCAATTACTACATAATACAAGCAGTATATATCTAACCATAGATACCACCATCATACTGCTACCAAACAAATCCACTATACCAAGACCAACATTACTAATAACTAATACTACATAAGGATCCGATATAGTTACAGAACACACCAAATAGTGACTAAATTTAATACATCAATACTTTTACTGAATAAAGATCAATATTACCTTCCATATAGTGGTACGAAACCAGTTTTACACAGGTGCCCTACAGACTGTATATTACCTCCATGCAGCAACTAAGGTAGGTACAGTACTGTGATGAGGAACTCCCAGCCATAAAATCAAGACACTTTATTGAAAGCCAATAAAAATATCAGCATCCGTAGAAATAGATAGGTCTAACGCGTTTCGGGTGTCGCACCATCCTTACTCATATATTAGCACATAATGCTGAGTATCATACTTATATACCTAACCAGATCTAAAAACAACTTACTCACCTGAGTATCACGCCATTCCGTTAGCAAGCGCTGCCGAATGCAACTTCCGGAAGCGAAAAGCCATTGATATTTTTAATGGCTTTCAATAAAGTGTCTTGATTTATGGCTGGGAGTTCCTCATCACAGTGCTGTACCTACCTTCGTTGCTGCATATTCTTCACGTTTTCTCCAGACAATATATGTGCACGGACGGCCAATCTGCTGACTTTATTCTTTTGGTGAGCTGGCAATTTTTGTGTTCTTTTCATATTAGCTCCATACAGTGACCATATAGTGGTAGATACATGTACACAGACTCTGCAGATTGTATATTACTACCATACAGTGACTATATAGTGGTAGATACATGTACACAGGCTCTGCAGACTGTATATTACCTCCATATAGTGACCATATAGTGGTAGATACGTGTACACAACTCTGAAGACTGTATATTACCACCATACAGTGACCATATAGTGGTAGATACATGTACACTGGCTCTGTAGACATATATGTGATTACAGTGCAGTTACATCTTATGACTCACAGGTGACGTTTCCCTGACGAGTCGTGGACTTTCCCTTTTGTTCTACATCCAGTCCAGACCACCATGACTGCCACTCATCCCTGCAGATTTGGACACAAATATCTTAAAATCTTCACTTTTCCAGCACCTCACTCCATACCCCCCCTCTCCCCCACCTCTGTACAAACTTCCCAGAGGTGGAAGAATGGGTAAAGGACATAGGTTAGAGGCTCAGTTTCCTAGATGGGAGGGGAGTAACAGAGGATTCACCAGCTGGAGGTTATGTTACAGCTATGGCCTGTACCCCTCTGAATCATAGTACTAGGTAGACCCCCATTAGATAGGTTGGTAGGCCCTAGGTAGGTAGGTTAGTAGGCTTCTGCTAGGTAGGTAGCCAGTACATAGGCCCCAGGTAGATGCAAAGATAGGTAGTAGGTAGGCTGTAGTTAGGCAGGTCTCAATTAGGTAGGTAGATTGGCCCTAGGAAGGCAGTAGTTAGGTCCCAGTTAGGTAGGCATCCCCCAGGTAGGTAGGCTGTAGGTAGGCCCCAGGTAGCTAATTAGGCAGTAGATGGGCCACAGGTAGGTTGTAGGTGGGCCCAAGGAAGGTAATCAGTACCTAGGCCTCAGGTAGATAGGCTTCATGAAGGTAGATCGATTGGTTCTAGGAAGGTAGGTAGACAGTAGGTAGGCCACAAGTAGGTAGGCAGCCCCCAGGTAGCTAGGTAGATAGGCTATAGGTGGGGCCCACATAAATAGATAGGCTATAGGTGGAGCTCACATAGGTAGGTAGGTAAATAGGGTATAGGGGGCATCAAATAGGCAGACAGGCTTTAGTTAGGCTATAAGAGCTATATAGGCAGGCAAGCACTATTAAGGTAGGGTATAGGGGCTATATAGTTAGGCAGGCAAGATTTAGGTAGCTATAGGAGCCCCATATATGCAGGCAGGGCTTAGGTAGCTATAGGGGCCCCATATAGGTAGACAGGCAGGGTTTTGGTAGCTATAGGGGCCTCAGATAGGTAGGCAGGGTTAAGGTAGCTATAGGGGCCCCATATTGGTAGGCAGACCGAGTTTTAGGTAGCTATAAGGGCCCATATAGGTATGCATTTTAGGTAGCTATACGGGTTAATGTAGGTAGGCAGGTTTTAGGAGCTCATATAGGTAGGCAGGCAGAATTTAAGTAGCTATAGGGGCCATATAGGTAGGTAGGCAGGGTTTTAGGTAGGTTATAGGGGCCATATAGGTAGATGGTTTTAGGTAGCTATAGGGAACATATAGGTAGTCTGGCAAAGTTTTAGATAGCAATAGGGGCCTATATAGGTAGGTAGGCAGGGTTTTAGGTCTCCATAAGGGGCCTATACGTAGGTAGGGTGTTAGGAAGATATAGGGATCCATATAAGGAGGCAGGGCAGTTAAACAACATAAGAAATAGTTTACTTACCTCTCTTCACGCTCCCCCGAAGCGGCCCGCTCCAGACTCTTTTCTGACACGTCACCCTAAATCTTCATAACGTGACTATTAAATAAAGTTGATTTCTCGCTACAAAGATCATATCTGTAATGATGTGGACAGTAAAAATAAGCAATTTTGCATTTGGTTTGTATTACTTAAATAATTTAGTATAGCAGCTATTAGCTAATCTGTAAGTGTCTAGAGCTAAATCTGAAGTCTGGGGGGTCTGACCACGCCACTTTGCTGTTATTTGCTGCCTGATATTTAGTTCAGCCCTGGTTGGGACACGCAGGACACGCCCTTTGTTCTGTAATTGGCTGTCTGCACTCTCTGTGCCTACTCCCTTCTGAGCTGTGTAAAGTGAAACTAAAACTAGCTGCCTCAGTTTTCTGTGCTGGCTGTGTCTGTGTAATAAAGGCTGCCTGAGCTCTCTAGGCTACTTTCACAGTGATATCTCTATATGAAGGATCTGGGCAATTACTGAGTCTCTAGCTGTTAGATTCACTCTCCTCACCCATATAACACAGCCTTATACACTCTGCTCCCCTGTCTGTTATCAGGCAGGAGGTAAAAAGGGAGCAGAGTGCATTTCTCACATTTGTTTCATCATTTCTGGCTGTATGTATAACTGCTTACACCACTGCAGGTGTTCTGGTTACAAGGAGCTTGTGGAGGGAGGTGTCAACTCTCCACTCATGAGAACTGGCCATTGCAGGAGATCTGCAGAGCTGTGACATCCTCTCCCTACAACTGCTCACACAGATTGATGATGATAATGACTAAGGGGGAGCAGGGAGGGCATGTGATGATATCACCATTTTTCATTAAGGGAAGACACGCCTACTGGGAAGAAGGACCCTCCCCTGGATTTGAAGTTGTAAGCCAGAGAGAAACAGCTCATGTCTCACCTGTGATGAGAAAACCCATTTAAAGCCAAAATAGCGTAGTGCAAGAAAAATTCAGACCACATAAGCATTCCTAATCCCCAACATGTGTTTTGTTTATTCATACTTCCTCAGCATGACAACAGCTAGAAGAAACAAACCGGAGAATGTTACACAGCAGAGCCCGCTACAGGTTTACATGGGGCATTTGG
>JAODAL010081060.1:0-12026 GCA_025379985.1 Phyllomedusa bahiana | reverse complement strand
AAAAAGACAGCAAGTTTCATGACAACACCGTATTCCATTTACTCACTTTATCTTTAGAAGTTTTCACATTGTCAATGGTTTTGAGGTCATGTTGCTGTGAGATACAGCTATAATTATGGTCCTTTGGAACAGAAATGTGGCTTTTAAGTGGCATTTCTCCCTCACAATTTTTAATAGTGGCTGAGAAGTCATATTTATAATTTTTTGGGGTCATGTTGCTGTGAGATACAGCAATAATCATGGTCCTTTGGAACAGAAATGTGGCTTCTAAGTGGCATTTTTCCCTCACAATTTTTAACAGTGGCTGAGAAGTCATTTTTATAATTTTTTGGGTCTTGGTTTTTTGGCTTTGAAATGCAGCAATACTACAGGTCCTATTATAAAAAATGTTGTTTCTAACAGACATTTGTTCTTCACAATTGTCCAAAGTGGCTCAAGGGTCATGCTTTGAATTTTGGGGGCATTTTGCTGTGACATGCAGCTATACTACAGGTCCTATTATAAAAAAATGTTGTTTCTAACAGACATTTGTTCTTCACAATTGTCCAAAGTGGCTCAAGGGTCATGCTTTGAATTTTTGGGGGCATTTTGCTGTGACATGCAGCTATACTACAGGTCCTATTATAAAAAAAATGTTGTTTCTAACAGACATTTGTTCTTCACAATTGTCAAAAGTGGCTCATGGGTCATGTTTTGAATTTTTGGGGGCATTTTGCTGTGACATGCAGCTATACTACAGGTCCTATTATAAAAAAAATTTGTTTCTAACAGACATTTGTTCTTCACAATTGTCAAGAGTGGCTCAAGGGTGATGGTGCTGTCAGAAACAGGAATAGGTAGGACACTGTTAATGGACACATATTGCAAAATGACTTGTTTTGCAAGATCTTTAACATAGCTATCAATCCCTGTATTGAGACAACCCATTTAATACAATTAAAAAAGAGAAACAAAGACATGATGGGATTCCATCCTATTTTAAAAATGTGTTTTCTAGAATTAAACTACTAAAAAACTTGCATGTACAAAATAGCTGGTAAAAAAAATTCCTCTGAATTGTACAAGGGAGGTACAGGAAATCTTGACCAGATGTAGGTTATTCAGAGGGCATGGAGTATGGAGCACGGAAGAGAACAAAGTACAGAGACAATTTCCCAGCACGTTGAGTAAAATGAGAAAAAGAATGGCCAAGAAAAAAGGGCACTGGGTGGAACAGGTGCGTAACTAGCCAATTATTTCACAAGTGAAGCTCAATTGGCACGCACTCTACGATAGGGCAAGACGCATACCCAGGACAGGGCAGTATATGGTCCAGTGAAACTAAAATGGTGGTTAAAGACTCCTTTTTCCGGCACTTTTAATCTGGGGTCAGCAGGTTTGGGCTCATGCTGTGGCCCAGGACAGGTATAGTCAATGTCCAGTGAAACTAAAATGGTGGTTGAAAGACTCCTTTTCCGGCACTTTTTAATCTGGGGTCATGCAGGTTTGGGGCTCATCTGTGTGGCCCAGGACAGGTATGTCAATGTCCAGTGAAACTAAAATGGTGGTTGAAAGACTCCTTTTTCCGGCACTTTTTAATCTGGGGTCATGCATGGTTTGGGGCTCATGCTGTGGCCAGGACAGGATAGTCTATGTTCAGTGAAACTAAAATGGTGGTTCAAAGACTCCTTTTTCCGGCACTTTTAAATCTGTGGGTCATGCAGGTTTGGGGCTCATGCTGCGTTCCAGGACAGGGATAATCAATGTGCAGTTCAACTAAAATGGTGGTTCAAATCATACTGCCTTCTGTCACTTTTTAATTTGTGGGTCATGCAGGTTTAAGGGTCATGCTGTGGTGCAAGACAGGGATAGTGAATGGTCTGTGATTTTTTTTCTGTGGCTTTTATAACCTAAGTGTGTTGCCTAAGATGTAGCACGTAACCATTTAACTGTTGTGGATGTTAATTCCAGCTTCTCCAGCCCTGTTTGGGTGTAAGAATGAAGGTGTTGTTGCTCTCCCATAGACTTTAATGGTCATCGGCGATCATCTATCATCGACCATCGAATATCTTGTCGATGATGGTCGACTATCGACCATCGACCGATGTCGATGGCCAACGTAATCGCTCAATACTAGTAAATAGTTCAAAAGCTTGTAACAGGCAAAAAGTCTCACTCTCATCCAATCAATACGTTTAAAGAGTATGAATAGAGCATTTGCGCTACTTTACCTTGATATGGTGGATATTCTAACAATGGCGCAAAGGCACTAAGGTATAAGACACAATCGGCACATTACCTTCACTTAATCAATAATCTGGCATTAGTGCTGGGCTTTAATCAGGAATAGGATATGATCCAATCTAAGAAAAAACACACCAGAAGCAGGAGTTGGCACACAAAAACAAAGAAGAGCTTTAAACCATGCCCACACGTTAGTACTACTCTGCTTACTTTATCCTATATTCCTATCTGTCCCCGAGACCCAAATGCAGGACTCACAGCGTCAGCTGTATCTCAAGGAGAGGCGCTCAGGGACGGAAAGACCGGGTATTTAGGCGCCTGAACTCGTGCCAACCTGACGTTATAAGGCAGCGTCCCGAGCTTGATTGTACAGCCGGGAGGCGTCCATAGTAACCACGCATGCGCGGTAGGTATCACTCCACGCCCCGTCTTCAGATCGCATTCCTGGCTGCTAGGTGCTCTGAGCTAAAAACTCTAGCACCAGATAAATCAACGCAGCGACATTTAAAGGGCCCCAGAGAAATTCAATTGGCTTAATCCCCCAAAAGGCCATATAAAATATAATAAAATGTAGATAGTCATATAGAACAATTCAAAATCTTGATAACCAAAACCCGCATGCCACACATCAAATTAGACTTTGCTCATTAGATATAATGAAATAAGGGGATAGTCTTAAAAATTAAACTTTTAATGATACTTTTAAGAAAAATTATGATAACCCCATCATAATAAAACCCTCTCCGTGAGTACAGAAAAAACAAAAGTCACATCCAAGTAATCTGGGACTGAAAACGATGCACAGAGGGAGACCCTATAAGGCCCTATCTGTGCTGGTCCCTAGCCTATCCAAAAATCAGGAATATCGCTCTAATAAGGGCGCTCCTGTCAGGAACCTAATCTAATAAGTCCCTAGAAAAAAACCCTATAGTCCCGTCCCAACATGTTTCGGGCCGACCCCTCTGATGTTGAACCGGTCTCCTCAGGGGACAAAAAATTAGGGAAGACAACACTCAAAAAATGAGAAACAGGGTATAGAAGCCAAGCAAAACCAGGCTATACACTAGGCAGAAAAATCACATTAATGTGCTGGCACAAAGCATGTCATAAAGAAGACAATACAATAGACAATAATCTAGGGTAATCTACAGATAATGATATAGATAAATACCCACAATGAAATGATAGAATCCACAGCACAAGTACAATAGTAAACCATAGCAGTTTGCTGCTTTTTAATAGACCTTAATATGTACCTTACCTCCCTGAAGACAATTAATGGGTGGCATAGGGTACAAGGGTGGGAATGCAGGGGGGGTTCGTTTATATGAGACATAGATAAATTCAAAAAGCCAAAATCACACCCCCTGGAAATCTCAAAAGGAATAACCAATATGTGGCTATGCTTACCCCCTGCTCAACTCCCGTAGCGCCTCTCGAGCCCGAGTGCGGGACCCACAGCATCCGCTGTAAAACACAGAGAGAGGGCGCCCGGGACTCGTGGAGTCGGTTTTTTTAAGCGCGCTAGTACGCGCAAACCTGACGTCATCGAAGCGAGTCCCGATCTATGTGTAGAGAGAGAGCGGCGTCCTTTGGGAAACGCGCATGGGCAGTGAAAAAATCGCCGTGCCGCAAGACAGGATGCCCGTTCTGCCTAGGAAGCAGGAGAATCATTGCTCCTACAAAATTAGATTACAAGACGGCATTCAAGTGGCAAGAATGGAAAGTGTTTTGACTTAAAGTGTTCCCCTGATTAAGAACTAGAGTGGACAGGTATGGAAAAAATATCAAACACTAAGTATAATAATAAGAGGTAAGAGATGAGCCCTAAATGTAGGAGCTAAAATCAAGGATCTCATTCAACCCCAAGGGTGTCTTGTTTTCAGGGTGAAAGTCCAGAAACCCTTCTTTTTGGAGAAGGTTTTATCCTATCACCACGTCTATTCGTTGGTATAACACAATCTATACCCATCCATTTTAGACAAGAGGGATCCCCCCCATGTTGTAGGTTGATGTGTCGCGACACTGATGTGTCACATTTGTGTCGAACATCACCAAGATGTTCTCCAACTCTTCTTCGCAGTTCCCTCGTAGTTTTACCAACGTAGAGCATCCCACAAACACAAATCATCAGGTAAACCACATGCGTTGAGCGACACTTGATAAAGTGTTTTACTTGAAACTGCCTGGTTCCAGTAGAGTCTTGAAATGTAACACTTTTTTTGATGTAAGCACAAAAAATGCAGTTACCACAGCTAAAGCAGCCATTTGGTCTCCTAAGCCAACACTCCCTTGAAGTCGATCTGTAATGACTTTCCACCAGCAAATCTTGTAAATTACGACCTCGTCGATATGTTATTGATGGACAATTATCGATGGCGTCACCTAAATCTGGGTCCATCTTTAAGATGTACCAGTGACGTTTGAGAACATCCCTGACTTGATAAAAACTGCTATGAGAAATTGCGTAGTGATCCCACAGTGCAGTATCAACAGGAATTGAAAGTACTCTTAATTCAAGCAAAAAATTATGGATTAATAGATCAACATGAGAACAATTTCCTGCTTCCCCGGTACCCCCGAGTGGCAACCTTCTACGCCTTGCCAAAAATCCATAAAGGGTTGGTTCCCCTCAGGGGCCGCCCAATCGTTTCGGGCATTGGGGCCCTATGCCAGAATTGTGGTATTTATGTAGATTCTGTACTTGCGCCATTTGTTGAAGCGTTACCATCATTTGTGAAGGATACAACGGATATGCTCAGACGTTTGGAAGGCATCAATGTTGGCCAGCATACTTTCCTGGCCAGCATTGATGTCGAGTCTTTGTACACATCTATTCCTCACAACCGAGGCAGAGAGGCAGTGGAAAATATTCTCTCGTCTAGGTGCAATCAATTTGGGGGACATAATCGCTTTGTGGCCAGTCTTCTTGAATTCATCTTGATGAGGAACTACTTTCTCTTTGATGGGGAGGTCTACCACCAGCTGAGAGGGACCGCGATGGGCAGTTCCTGCGCTCCAGCTTACGCAAATTTGTATCTTGGCTGGTGGGAGGCCTCCCTCGTCTTTGGCGATGAACCCCCAGTTTGTTCTGAACATATTGCACTGTGGGTCCGCTATATAGACGATGTTTTGGTGGTCTGGAATGGGTCAACTGACGAATTTATACAGATGATTAATAGTCTCAATTGTAATTCTTTTAACTTAAAGTTTACCTTTGAGATTGACCCACAGAGTTTGTCATTCTTAGACATTCGCATTATAAAAAATCGGATGGGCGAAATATCCACCACAATCTACCGTAAGCCCACTGCCACCAATTCCCT
Organism: Phyllomedusa bahiana; assembly: GCA_025379985.1. NCBI lineage: Eukaryota > Metazoa > Chordata > Amphibia > Anura > Hylidae > Phyllomedusa > Phyllomedusa bahiana. The sequence continues at coordinate 6,477 of JAODAL010081060.1, read as the reverse complement.
GCTTCAATGGGATAGTTGCCATCCCTTGCCACTCAAGCGGGGAATACCGCGGGGTCAATATCTCCGTCTGAGGAGAAATTGCTCCTCCACTGATGATTTTGTTAAAGAGGCGACTGTACTTCGCCAGCGTTTCTTGGATAAAGGATATCCCGACTTTGTATTGAGACAAGCCTATAGACATGCATTAGCACAGGATAGATCTCAACTGTTAATTCCAAAGGCAAAAATATCAGACAAGTTTGAATCAAGGGTTCGCATTATTGGAACCTATGATAATGCAGCAACTCAAGTCAGGGATGTTCTCAAACGTCACTGGTACATCTTAAAGATGGACCCAGATTTAGGTGACGCCATCGATAATTGTCCATCAATAACATATCGACGAGGTCGTAATTTACAAGATTTGCTGGTGGAAAGTCATTACAGATCGCCTTCAAGGGAGTGTTGGCTTAGGAGACCAAATGGCTGCTTTAGCTGTGGTAACTGCATTTTTTGTGCTTACATCAAAAAAAGTGTTACATTTCAAGACTCTACTGGAACCAGGCAGTTTCAAGTAAAACACTTTATCAATTGTCGCTCAACGCATGTGGTTTACCTGATTATTTGTGTTTGTGGGATGCTCTACGTTGGTAAAACTACGAGGGAACTGCGAAGAAGAGTTGGAGAACATCTTGGTGATGTTCGACACAAACGTGACACATCAGTGTCGCGACACATCAACCTACAACATGGGGGGGATCCCTCTTGTCTAAAATGGATGGGTATAGATTGTGTTATACCAACGAATAGACGTGGTGATAGGGATAAAATCCTTCTCCAAAAAGAATGTTTCTGGACTTTCACCCTGAAAACCAAGACACCCTTGGGGTTGAATGAGATCCTTGATTTTAGCTTCTACATTTAGGGCTCATCTCTTACCTCTTATTACTATACTTAGTGTTTGATATTTTTTCCATACCTGTCCACTCTAGTTCTTAATCAGGGGAACACTTTAAGTCAAAACACTTACCATTCTTGCCACTTGAATGCCGTCTTGTAATCTAAGTCGTAGGAGCAATGATTCTCCTGCTTCTTTAGGCAGAACGGGCGTCCTGTCTTGCGGCACGGCGATTTTTTCACTGCGCATGCGCGGTTACCAAGGACGCCGCTCTGCTCTACACATAGCTCGGGACTCGCTTCGATGACGTCAGGTTGGCGCGTACTAGCGCGCTTAAAAACCGGACTCCACGAGTCCCGGGCGTCTCTCTCTGTGTTTACAGCGGATGCTGTGGGTCCCGCACCTGGGCTCGAGAGGCGCTACGGGAATTGAGCAGGTGGTAAGCATAGCCACATATTGTGTTATTCCTTTTGAGATTTCCAGTGGTGTGATTTTGGCTCTTTGATTTATCTATGTCTCATATAGAACGAACCGCCCTGCATTCCCATCTTGTACCCTAGGCCACCCATTGATTGTCTTCAGGGAGGTAAGGTACATATTTAGGTCTATTATAGCAGTAATCTGCTATGGTTTACTATTGTACTTGTGCTGTGGATTCTATCATTTCATTGTGGGTATTTATCTATATCATTATCTGTAGATTACCCTAGATTATTGTCTATTGTATTGTCTTCTTTATGACATGCTTTGTGCCAGCACATTAATGTGATTTTTTGCTAGTGTATAGCCTGGTTTTGCTTGGCTTCTATACCCTGTTTCTCATTTTTTGAGTGTTGTCTTCCCTAATGTTTTGTCCCCTGAGGGGACCGGTTCAACATCAGAGGGGTCGGTCGAAACATGTTGGGACGGGACTATAGGGTTTCTTTCTAGGGACTTATTAGATTACGTTCCTGACAGGAGCGCCCTTATTGGGGCGATATTCCTGATTTTTGGATAGGCTAGGGACCAGCACTGATAGGGCCTTATAGGGTCTCCCTCTGTGCATCGTTTTCAGTCCCAGATTACTTGGATGTGACCTTTGTTTTTTCTGTACTCACGGAGAGTTTTATTATTGATGGTGGTTATCATAATTTTTTTTAAAAAGTATCATTAAAAGTTAATTTTTAAGACTATCCCCTTTATTTCATTATTTCGTACTTTAGTCAGGGGTTCATTTTGTATTTTGTTTGGCATTGGACATTCAATTAGTTGTCATTTGCTCATTAGATGCAATATATGCAAAGATGTAACAGAAAAGAATGATATATTTCACTGAAACACTTGGTAGATGTGAAATTTCTCAAATGAAGCAGTTATAATCTAATATTTCGTTTAACCCCGCTGTTGTTTTTGTTTTCAGGGTAAACGTCCAAAAACATTCCCTTTGTAGGAGCAGTCTATCTCTATCCCCACGTCTACTTGTAGGTACCACACAGTCTGTACCCATCCATTTTAAATGCGCTGGTTCATCCCCATGGTGCAAATGGATGTGTCGTGACACCGCCGTATCACGTTGATGTCGAACATCCCCAAGGTGTTCACCAATTCTTCTGCGTAGTTGTCGGGTTGTCTTCCCGACATACAGCATGTCGCAGGAACATGTAACAAGTAAACGACAAAAGTCGGCTTACAATTGATGAAATGTTTAACATTAAATGTCCTGGTGCCCATTGAGTCTTTAAACGTGGTCCGTTTCTCTACATAGGTGCCAAAAGTACAATTACCGCACTTGTAAGATCCATTTTGCCTTTTCAGCCAACAGTCTTTTGGGGGGGGGGGAGAGCCTTATAATGGCTTCCAACCAAAAAATCCCGCAAATTGCGGCCCCGTCTATAAGAAATAGCAGGTGTCTTACCCACAGTATCAGGGAGGTCTGGGTCCATCATCAAGATGTGCCAATGTCGGCTCAAAACCTCCCTCACCTGGGCTGCTGCATTGCCAAATGTCCCTACAATGCAGACTATAGCCTCCTGTGTGTCCTGTTTCATTGTTTTGAATATCAGTAATTCGGATCTATCTCGTGAAAGTGCATTTTTGTAAGATTGTCTAAGTACAAAGTCCGGATATGCTTTGTCCAAAAATCGCTGACGAAGTATAGCTGCCTCCTTTTTTTTTTAATTTTTTTTTTATAATTAATCTGTAAACTTCCTTCTGTCACAGGGAAGAATTAGCGCTGGACCTCTGGGTGAAAAGGTTGTTTCTTTATTGGAAGACGCGTTTTGTGCACTTGACACTTCATCCAGTTCCATACACATACAACACATCTGGCCTATTCAAAAAAACTTTCAAGATGTGCAAATGTTTCTAGACGTGGCATCTTATGTTTTAACATTATAGGTAAAACCTTGAATCCAAACTTTAAAATAAGCATCCGTATACTTAAAATCACATGTAATCTAAAACTAATGAATGTAATATCCATTAAAAAAAAAATATGAGTTTGTTTAATATATATAAAAGCTCTTTCATTTAGTGTATACTGACGTGCGTGTCTTGCTGTCAGTTTTACTATCTGTTGCTTCTGAAATTTAGGAATGAAGGTCTCATGGTAGGGGAGTATTTCGACCACTAGATGGAGCTCCTGTTATTGAAATTGTATTGGCTAGCATTAGTGTTTGTGTTATACGTTTCGGTTGTAGCACTAGTTAAGTTAGAATTGTGGACCTCGGACATCTATTGTATCTTCCCACCAGTGACGTAGCTACCCACAGGCCCCCCTCGCCACACGCTGGATCGCTGGGTCATATAGATCCAACAATACAGCATTCACAACCGCCACCTGCGTGGTGCAGGCATCGGCTGAGGCAAAGCAGTCGGTATACACTGATACCGGCCACTTAGCCCACTGAAGGCAGCGGCATGATGCAATGATGTCATCGCACCGCTACCCATACTAGGCCAGAAGCCTATGCCTAGGTTTGGGGCCTAGTAGCCGCCATCCTGAAGCGAGCGACGTGATGACGTCATGCCGCCAGCTCCGAAAGACAGGTGTTCAGCGGAGGAACAGCCTGAAGAGCCAAGGTGAGTAGTATTTTTTTTTTAATGGGGCAGGAAATACGTATTATAACTGGACCTTTATACTTGCCTAACTGCTATAACTGGCCCTATATGCCACCCTACCTGCTATAACTGGCCCTATATATCTGTTTACCTTCTTTAACTGGCTCTATCTACCTGCCTACCTGCCATAACTGGCCCTATATACCTGCTATATGTGGCCCTATCTACCTGCCTACCTACCAGAAGGGGCCCTATCTACCTACTAGAAGGGGCCCTATCTAACTGCCTACCTACCATAAGGGGCTCTATCTACCTGTCTACTAGAGAAGGAATCTACCTACCATAAGGGGCTCTATCTACCTGCCTACTAGAGAAGGAATCTACCTATCAGAGGGGGCTCTATCTACTGGCATACCTACTAGAAGGGGCCCTATACTGAATGGGGATTTTATCTACTTAATAGAAAGAGTCTGCATACTTATCTAACACATTTTTAAGATCTACCTAAAAGAAGCATCTTCCTATCCACCTGTATAATTTGGGACGGCTGTCTACTATATGGAGTCTGTTTCTACCTACTGGTGGCATAAATGGGGCCTAATAATCTAATGGGGGCACTTGGCTGGGATTCATGGCTGGGAGATTCATCATAACGGTCTGAACCGAATGGAGAAAGAAAAGGGAAAGAGAACATCTCTTCAGATAAAACGTCACCTGTGAGTCACTAAATGTAACTGCCCTGTAATCACTTATATGGCTGCAGAGCCTGTGTACATCTGCTATCTACCGCTATATGGTCACTGTATGGTGGTAATAGTGGTCTTAGTGTAATGATTTCTATTCAGTAACAGTACAGTGGTATTATTCAAACCATTTATGGTGGTGATATGTGGTCATGATGTGGAAGTTTTATTTGGTCCTTTGGTATATTGTTACAGGAATTATTGATCTTGGTATATTGATTTGGTCAGTAACATGATGGTGGCATTAGTCACTACATGGTAGTGGTATGTGGGGTATTTGTTCTTTGTGTATTGTTGTTATTGGTATTATTGGTCTTGGTATACTAGTTTGGTCAGTAATATTATGATGGTATCAGTCATTAAATAGTGGTGATAATGTGACCCTTGTACTGACACCCACAGAATACAGATAACGTCAATTAAACTGTTCAGCATAAACTCCAACAAAAACTAAACCCATAAAACAGAAGGAATAATTGCATTTTTCCTGTTCACCCCACAACATTTTTTGAGAGGGGCTGGAGGTTGCAAGAGGGAACAGATGCTTTGGCAAAATAACTTATTTTTTTGGCCACATTTGGAATGAATTTTATTCTATTGGACGATTCCTTTTAATAGAAATAATTTTTTGCAGTGTGCTACACCACAGACATCCAACACGTCAAGTAGGGAACCTGTTTTTGAACCTGTTGTTGAAAAGTATTGGTTCACAGAATATGTCTTGGGAGTAGAGAGGGCCCAAGCAGCAGTTTTGCACCCGGGCTCTTGAGTCTTTAGCTACGCCCCTGCTTCCCACTAGTACTGGTTATTCATTTATTTACATGGAATTAACCTACTACGGTCCACAGGAGATCGCTGAACCTAGTAGACTATGGAAGCCTGAACGGACCAACTTTAGAAGCACCGCAAAGCTTGAGTCCCAGCACCTCTGCTGATTGTGCTGTGGCAATGATTATTAGGATACTATACGAGAGCTATGACTGGGCAGTTAACTTACAGGGTTACAGTCTATTTAGAAGTGACCATAAACACCGGAAGGGGGAGGTGTATGTCTCTATGTAAAATCCTGTCTGAAGCCAACACTGCAGGAAGATATAGGTACAGATAATGAACATGTGGAATCATTATGGGTAAATATGCATGGGGGTAATAACAGTAATATAATTCTAATAGGAGTGTGCTATAGGCCCCCAAATATAACAGAACCCATAGAAGATATGCTCCTCAGGCAAATAGATGAGGCAGCTAATCAGAATGAGGTTATTATGGGCAACTTTAACTACCCAGACATAAATTGGGAATCTGAAACCTGTAGCTCTCACAAAGGAAACATGTTTTTGTCAATAACTAATGATAATTACCTTTCCCAAATGGTGCAGGAACCGACAGAGTAACAAAGGTTCAGGTTGAGGGCAACTAGGGATTAGTGACCATAATATAATAAACTTCCATTTATCCTTCAATAGAGCTTTTTGTCATTGAGCCACAAAAAACATTGAATTTGAGGAAGGCTAATCGTATCCTGCTTAGAGAGGCCCTAAACCATATTGCCTAGGACAAGGTGTTTAAAAATAGCAGAACAAAAAATAAATGGGAGATCTTTAAAAACATCTTAGCCGCCACTGTGAGAGGTACATACCATATGGTAAAAAAATAATTAGAAACAGGAAAAACCCAATGTGGATCAACATAGATGTAAAGGAGGCAATAAAAAGAAAGCGTTTCAGCTGCTTAAACAGGAGGGCAGTGAAGAGGCACTAAAAAGCTATAAGGAAAAAAATAAAATATGTAAAAAATGATTGAGGGGAGCAAAGCTGG
>JAODAL010081059.1:0-12026 GCA_025379985.1 Phyllomedusa bahiana | reverse complement strand
TAAGGAAAAAAGGCAACAGATGTGGAATTGAGCACTACCATTTGTAATGGGTGTGACCCTTTTCTCTAACTTTAAACCCGACTACCCAACCCCTGAAGTCAGGCAGCTAAATTCTTAGACCGTTCAGCCATTGTCAAATACTAAGACATCCCATATAAAGATTTACTGATTTCCTTAATGTAAATTTTAGAAATGTTATTCATCTAAGATACATGGACTATTCATGACAATCTGCGGGTGTAAACAGTACACTATGTAGACAAATTAGGATTTCAAATCTCTATCTCTTTATAGCCAGTTTGTCGCTGCACATAGTCTCATCATGAATAAAATGTACTGACACCTACTATGCTTAAAAGTATTTTCTCAGCCCATATGTGTAATTGGCATTATAAACAGGTGTAGTGTTAGATGCTGATATACATAGTATGCTGAGGTTCACACATACTGTGCGCACACTCATTTGTTTTGCTTGTCGTTCTATCCTTGTGTTAATTAGTGATATTTATAAAGTCAACAACTACAGTAACACAGATGAAGTACTGCAGTACTGTTATGTTGTAAATTACATCTAATGGACTATAGCGGTGGCTTCCTTAGTGTTAGACCCTTGTAATAAGCTAAGTAATATCAGGTCAATGTTCTTTTAGCAGCTCCCCAAACGTGCAACTATATTTCTGCAGGTTGCTCTTCAAGGAATTGATCATAGAGGTGTCTAACTGCAATTGGGTGTTATGGGCAGTTAAACCACTGTCTTCATAGAAAAAAAGCATTTTCGAGTGCCTACTGTATTCAAATATTTGTTTCATCTAGTCATTTCACTGACAGCTCTGAGGTCTTTTACTTTACTGTACAGAACACATCCATTCTTCAGTTCAATACAACTGGTGAGTTTTCATGACCTGGTTTTGCCATATCTTCAACTGAGTGTTAAAAGCACAAAAAATCACTATTACAAAGAAAACAAAATTGTGAACGGAGATCTTAAATCTAGTTGTAGATCTGAGAAGGGTTTAAACATACCATATTTTTTTTTTCGGAGAAAAAATTCTATGTAAAATCAGAGGCATGTGGTAGTTGAGCACAAATCAACCATATTCTTAATCTGATACTGATGTAAGATACAACTATTTGCATAGGGCCTTCAGGAACTATCCTTCATTGTATTTATAAAAATGACAATTTTTACTAGTATAAGTTTCAGTAAAACAAAATTACCTCAACTTATGACAAAACAAAACCTTGTTTGGCTATGCACATCCAAAAACATTTTTTGAAAAAAATAAGTATTTGGTGCACACTGGCGAGGCAATAACATACATCTATTCCCAAAAGTCCCGCGGCACACTATCAACTAAGAAAACATAAAAGGCTTTATAGGAATTTTGAAAAATGCATTATGCAAAGGGATATAGAAAAATTTGGGGTTCTTATTTTCCCAATTTGACAAAAGTGTTTAAACTCACCCCCCAATTGCTCAAGGAGACCCCAGCAAAGGGATCCTAACAAAAATTTTTCTCTCTGGAGCCTGTTCAGAAACAACCCCCTAGGGAGTGAAAAGGCTAGCTACTGAATATCCTGCAATGTTTAAAACCTTGGGAGTGGGCGGGAGTGCAAAAAAGCCAATGAGGCAGCCCCCTCTACAGCTAAAAAAAAAAACCTTTTTGGCTTGCACACCCCAAAAACCTTATGACATACAGAACTGAGAAATTGTCTACAGTGTTAGAAATTGGATTGTTTTGATACCCCCAACATCAAAATTTAGCAGTTGGAAAATAAATTAACCCATTAAATTTCTTTTAAAATCTGTTGTTTTCTGTTTTTCCTGAGTTGCCCATCATTTTCCTGTCCTTTTTTAACCCTTAGCCCCCACACCCCAACAAAAGCCTGACCTCTCGTTTCTCCCCATAAAGCGCATTTTGTAAGTATTATTGTATTACTTAAAAACCCTTAAATACATTTGCTTTCCCGTACTCATGGGGTCGGGAGGGGTTTTTCAGCAATTGACTATATTGGGGGAAACCAAAACTTTTTGGGGGGCTCAGAAGAAGCCTGCACAATCAGTGCATGAAACCAGCTGTATCTTACAGCTGGCTTCATGTGCTATCGGCCACAACTGGAGTTTGCTCTGGTTGTAACCAATTAACCTCTTAGATGCCAGAGTCACTTGTGACCATGCATGAAAAAGGAAAAAAAAGGGGGGTTTTAAATTTAACCCCATCCTTAGGGAATCTTAAAATAACCATAATTTTGATATAATAGTGAGGCGACCTAAAAAATTCGAGTCGAACGTGAAACTTAGAGGCGTGGTCGAAGTTTTGATTTGGGAAATTGAACCCCATTAAGTCAAAGGAGAAGATGTTTAGTTAATTTTTATACTTATACAGGGGGGAGAAGCGGGAATTCCCTCCAAACATAAACTGGTAGTGGAAAAAGATATGAGTATGATGTTATGGAATTAGGCTTATTGAGTTGCAAATGTCACCAAAAAACAGTTTTGGGTGTGGGAAAGATACAGCCAGCAATACAAACTCCCCAACTATTGCTGTCTATGATTCCCAAAGCGGGTTTTCACCCCGCAAACTAATTCCAAAACAAATCTAGATTGCACTTTTCCTGTCTAAAATCGCTAAAAAAATTTTGAACCTGTATGCATGAAAGCAAACCAGACAGAGAGCAGCCCGTTCATACAGAGGGACTGGAAATGTCTTCAAAAAGGGAATACAGTAAAATACAAATAACAGGAAAAAAGTGATTTTACACAATGACTGCCCCACATTCGAGTTTGAATTTTTTAAACTTTTCCGTGCTTCCCCCACGATTGGATGGCCCGAAAAAAGGCGGGGAAGCACTAAAAATTAAAGCAAAAAAACCCTGGCGTGCAAAGCACTTTCCCAAACGCAAATTTTAAATCAAAATTTGAACTGTAAAATGCCCAGTTTGCGTTCTAAAAAAAATCGAGCAGGTCAACTGGAACCTAACTTTTCTCGACTGGTTCAATCACCACTAATCAGAACCTTCACCCTACCCCTTACTCTAACCCGAACCCTAGTTCTTACCCCACCCGGAACTGTCACTCCAACCCTATCCTTAACTCTCACTCTTATTCCCCCCAAACCTTATTCCCACTCCCCCCCTAACTTAACCCCCTTTCCTAACTCTCCCCTAACCCAATGCAAATTTTTAAGTTTTGGTTTGGGGTTAAGGATTAGGGTTAGGGAATGAAGTAAGGTTTAAGTTTAGGGTTGCTTGGGGGGGAATTTTGAAGCTAGGATTGGGGGATTAGTTGAATTTGACTCGGGGATGCGTGCACACTGCTACTCTATAAAAGTCTATGGGACAAATGAAGAGGGCCCGAGGGTTGTATGGGTTTTTTAGTGTTAATAGACTTTGAATAGAACAGCGTGTGTATGTTTTTCCTCGCCCCTTTCAAAAGTTTCAACACTGCCAATTGTAGTGAAAAAAAAACCGGGAAATTTTAAAACCCCCCGTTTTAGTGATAGTGGTGTCCCAATGGGAGACCCTCATGACCAAACTTTATCATCTATTTTAGGGATATTTAGAAAAATTTTAAAACCCAGCTCACCAAAAACCTTTGTGTGGACCAAGGATCAGTGCGGACAAACCCCCGTAATATTTGGAAAAAGGTAGACTAACCCAGAAAATCTCACAAAAACAATGGAATTTTTTCAAAAAAGAAAAGAACCAAACATAAATCCTGAACAAGACAAAAAAATGGGCTTACATGTTTCGGCGGCACACAACCCTTAGTATAGGCCTGTCTGTCTCACCTGAAATCGTAAGCCTTTGCTTTCTCTTGCTCAGGATTCGGTGTTTGGATTTTTTTATTTTTTAAATAAACCTTTGTTTTTTTTGTCTTTCTTTTTCCAATTTGTGGATATATAAAAAGCTATAGTGAGAAAACCCACTATAGAGATGGGTAGTAGGGAAAAAGTCGGGTTTGGAAAGGGAAATAGCAGTAGGGGGAAAAAGGGGGAAAAGAGACCTTTTTTTTCCCAGGGCCCAGTGAGAGAAGTTTTAAAAGGTTTTTGTTGTTTATCATTTTTGAAGCATGATTGAGATCGCTTGAGGATTTCTGCTCAGGGGCCTTTAAGTGCTCTTTTTACAACAAAACCTACCTAACTAAGGAACAACCCTTTCTTTTTGCCCCAACTAAGAACCCGGAAAGTACATTCAGAACAGTCCAAATCGCAGAATCTACTAACACTAAAAAAAAGTCAAAAGAAAATTGGAATTTTTGTAAAACATTTTTTGTATTTAGTACATGAAAAATTTGAGGTTTGTTTACATTTTTTATCAAAAAATTAAAAAGCCATTGGCGACAAGGCGACTCATTTTCGGATGGCAACCTATGCATATATTCCCCTTTTGGGCCTTTTTCAGACCTCCATATTTCAGGGAGTTTAAAAAAAAAAAAAAAAAAAAACCTTTTTTGGATGTGCAGACCAAGCATTGTTTTTTTAGACTGTTTGCATGTGGGAGTGACTGCCCCCACTTTGGCGTTTTGCACTCCGCCCATCTGCACAGGTTTTTAAATCAATGCAGAGCAGCTTATAGCTGGAATCTTTCTTCCTGAAATGTGGAGGTCTGAAAGCACGGGCGGTAACATGTAGCATAGGTTCCCACTTGTACTGAGGTCACCTTGTCAACGGCAGGTGAGCTTATCCAGTTTTGGTAGAAAATGTACACTAAGAACCTCAAATTTACATGTATCTGAAGTAGCAGAAATGCTTTTCCAGTAATTCCTACGTTCCTTTTGACTGTTTTTAGTCCTAGTAGAGTGTTGCTGATATTGTATTGTATTTGTATTTTACTGCCACACCAAGGTACACCTATGCTCATTTTTTGAAACATTTTTTATGGATGTGCAGACCAAACATTGTTTTTTTTAGACGGAAAGTACATTCAAGACATCACTACATATTACCACCAAAGAGTAACTAAATAATGCCACCATAGTGTTACTTTATAAAGATCAATATGCAGAGGCCAATGATACCGGCATACACTGACTATACCGTGGTAGATACCAGTTGTACACAGGCTCTGCAGACCATATAAGTGATTACAGTACAGTTACATCCAGTGAATCTCAGGTGACGTCTTCTCTGAAGTCTTTGCTTTTCTTCTCCATCTGTTCCAGACAGCTGTGACTTCTAGCTATGACTTGCCTTCTTTGGCCCCGCACTTTTGCAGCAAATCCTCAGTCTCTATCCTAAGACAAGCTTTTCACAGTGTCACATGCTGCAGCCCAACTCTTGAATATAACAATGCCGCAAGGTGTGTCTCCTGAAATAAATTATAATGCACACTATACCCCATGAAATTAATAAAATTACACACAAAAGCCCATGAAATTAATTACACCACACACTGAAATGTATCATAATGTACTCTATGTCCCGGAGGTGGGAACCGCACCTATCCCACTTTCTTATCAATATGCCATCAAAGTGCGAGATAGGAACACCCCTTTAATTAGTTTGTCCAGTTTGTAGTGTAGAGATACTCTGCATACATCTTGTGTGTCATTTTATCACTATAATCTCACCGTATATAGTCCCAGTATGGAGGTTTTTATTAGGAACAGTATAATGTTTACATTTATTCACTACATTGCAGTATTGTCTGGTCACTATATGTATGTATATATTATTAAATCATGGAATGATAGTTTTATCTACTAATTGTATTAAATTTTTTTAGGGTAGATGTATGTATCTCACTAGTGCTCACCTTGCGCTGTTCATTGTTACTTTTGTAAGATAAAAAGGTGACGATAAAAATGGATTTATTGTCAACAAAAAAAAGTGAGGGAAAACGTTGTGGCATTCATTCTTATGTAATTTATTATTTAGTGCAATTACATGAGAATACTGTTGTAACTGCATTGATACATGACCTTTCTTGACATAAGGCCTGTCGGATAAGAGGTGACTTGTTGCCTAGCAATGAATGGCTCTCGCAAGAGATATGCACTAGGTAGCTATGCTTTGTCACTAAGCGCACCATTTCTATTCACTGATTGTGCCACAGATAACTATTATTTTCTGACAAACATGATTGATAAATATCAATGAGTTTTTCTAATCATCTCTTCTTCTGGAAGCAAATTGTTTGACCTATGTAAATAAGCTTTAAATGTGGGTGCATCCCACCCAGTGCCTAAATAGAACTCTGATCACAGGTAAGCTGCTGTGACATCATGATTGTGTATCACTCGGTAAATCTGCTGTGACATCACAACTCTGTTTTTGTCAGGTAATCTACTGTGACATCACAAGTGGGTTTCAGTTTGGTAAGATCTGTGGTGGACATACCCCATATATTAAATAAGCACCTGGTATTCAGGAAGCCTATACCGTATTCTTGCACGGGGGCCCTCTGTTCTTCCTGTTTACCCATGACATCTTCATATACTTACCAATTCCTTACTGTTTCTCTGTTGCCATCGTTCAGGTACCCTGTATCTCTCGTGTCTACACTGGTTTTCATGATAGATCAGTCATACTTATTTTATGTCACTTGGCTGCAGTGCACTGATGCAGCAAAGAGCAGAGGAGAGGATGTTTGGACCCAAGCGGCATAGGTTTTGGGCCAGCACTGCACACTTGCCAACTCTCCCAAACCACTGAAAGAATTAAGTCTCCCATTGCTATACATGTATGTTGCTGAGGTGGTATGGGCTCAGAGGATGTGTCTGTTCCATCTGCAGCAAGAGTCAGCTGTAATGTACAGCTGGACTCCTGTTGCAGCAGCCAGATAAGGAGCTAGCTCTAGTTGCAGCCATTTAACCCCCTAGATGTCATAGTCAGTAACATCTGCAGCCTTTTGATGGTTGACAGAGGGAGGGGGCTTCCTCTGTCCTCCATAAGAACCCTGCAATGCAATCACCATGTGCCCTTGTTTTCCATGGCAGCTAGAAGTCAAATATTGGCTCCTGGGTCTGTCTTATACCAGAGTCTATACTAGAGTCTAATAAACAACCTGTCACAGGTCCAGTATAATACACTAACAAGCAAAATGGTAACAATGTTTTGAAGTTTTGATTTTCAGGTTCCATATTTCACCATCCACTACAGCTTTGTATATGAGGCAACCATCATTTTATAGACAATCCTCTTGGCTATCTCATACATCAATTTGACTTGCAACTATTTAGCATATGCTTAGTTATGCAGATTCTTGTCATGTAACTGCATTGTTACCGTTTCCTTCTAAAAATCTAAATTTAAATTTTAAATATTTTGCAAATCCGCCTTTTGGCTTCCAAAACTGCCTGAAGCCTTCTGTGCATGCTTACATTTTCTATGTTGATGCATCCTGGTTGACTCACTTGGATACGAACTTCTTCTTCGACTCTACCCACAAGTGTTGGATTGGGTTGAGGTCTGGGGACTGTGGAGGCCAATCCAGCAACTCTTCTTCATTGTCATTGAACCATTTCTTTGCCAATCTTGACATATGCTTCGGGTCCTAGTCCTGCTCGAACTTTATTTCATCCTTTTCGCAAAGTCCAACACATTGTTACCTTTTTGCTTGTAGGTGTAATTAGCAATGCAATCATATATTGCTATGTCTTGTAAAAGCAATCAAGCAATCGCATAGCTTTGTCCCATATTAGAATATAACATGCTGAATCTGTAGCAATCCAATCTCTAAAATTATATTATTTAATCTGATCAGTGAATACCACAAAAAAAGAAAATATAGAAAAACCACGCTGGAATTGCCTGTTTTTTCTTAATCCAGCCTCACAAAAAATATAATCAAAAAGTTATAAAAAAAAATGTATGTACCCCAACATAGTAGCGATAAAAATGACAACTTATCCCGCAAATAAAAAGCTTACACAGTCTTATTGACAAAAAAGTTCTGAAAATATCATGATAATAGAAACATGATTTTTTTAAGTGTCAACTATGATTTATGGTTTGCAGAGGAGCCCAAAAGGAGCATTGCCTGAAAAAATGGAGATGTGGTCTGTAAAAAGGGGCATCAAACTCAGGGACAGCCCTGGGCAGTGAAAACTCTAGCTATGCTACTACTGTAGAGACCAATGATTAGCCACCATGCTCACATAACATCACCTTTAACATTATGGGAGGATAGTAAGGACTGAATAGTGGGGGAACAGTGAAAAATTGGTACTGTACGTATATGGAGTGGTGATGTTTTAAGTCTGGCACCATCAACTAAACCTAAAAACTTTCATCAACAGGTCAGTACAGGATAACATCTAAAGACGAAATTTCTCATATCACGTAAATGTTACCAGTATTTTCTTATGTGGAAGTGAAGCACAGAGTGTGCATTGGGAAGAAATAAGAAGTAAATAAGATTTGCATGATAAATATGAAAAAATAGAAGGACAAATAAATTTATCAATTTCACTGTTGTGGATGGTAGATCTTTTAGGATGCTCAGTCAAAGGAAGTTTCTAGCTGATAAATGTTTTCTGCACTCTAAATTGATTTATCTGGCATTATCTCCATATCCGGTGGAGGCCAGCGCTCTAACTTGCCTGATACTACAGCAGATAAGGGGATGTGCTCTATATCCTTGAAACCCAATTATAATTCAAATATTTGCAGCATTTATTTATGACTTACCAATCTAATGTCTCAAGATTTATGGTGAAAGGTATTTGGAGCATTGTAATGATTTTTTAATGATGATATACTACAAAGGTGGTTTTTTTGCATTTCTTTAATTTTCCTAAAGTGTTCCATCTCTTAATGGTTTATTCACAACAAAGACATTTGCAAAATGAGGTTCCTGAATTATGGCAGGACTTTTGTACATTATGACATAGGAACTGCATAATTCATGATAACTTATCACATAAACTTTTTATGGTCAGTTAAGTTCAGCCTACAGATTGCAGTAGGGAAACATTTTATTGTATCATCATAACCAGCATTTATTAATAGATATCAGCAAACTCTAGATAAGGATAGAATTGACAATTCTTTGTGTTTATCTTGTTGCATTTTAAAAGAATTCACGTATCATATTCAGTCTTAGCACATCACTAATTATCTGCACTAGGTGAATAGCTAAGAGCGAATACGAATATCAAGATATTGTCTCAATGTTGTTTATGATGTAATGATATATGAGATACAACAGATGGCTATAAATAAAAGTGAGATAAACTAAATCGCAACATCTACCTGCATTACTCCATTCAAGACAGAATTTCTATTAGGCACGAGAGGCCCTTGCTTAGGGCTGATACTGTAGAAAAGAGCGCTTGTCTTGCATGTTCCGAAAATTATTAACAAATCACCAACAAATTTATCAAATTTAATTCAAATTTCAAATCAGGGACCATGTTAATCAATGCAAGCAGGATGCTGAGAAGTCACAATGCTATATTGGGAGGAAAGAGAAGGTTGCCCGGGTGCAAAATGCTGATGAACTCCCACACCTACTAATCCTGAGGAAATAACTGCATAGATCTATGGGTAACAGTATGGCCTTCTTTGTGATTTACGTGGTTCTGTTATGACAACGCTTTATTAACTCCTTGTTCCCTGCACCAGGAATTCAATAGCGCACAGTCTATAGCCACCTTTGCTACAACTCAATTTGATAAGGTTCTGATCTACTAGATCTGCTCCAATCAACAGTAAGTGCAATTATAGTCAAGCAGAAGTTTCGAGCAATGGACTACACATTCTCACAGAGCACATGGCGTGTAAAAATCACCTCTGCTCTTCACTTCATTACACACTACAGAGTGTCAACCTGCCTCTGTAAGTGATATTAGCATAAGAACTGTACTATGGGAGCGAAGTGAAATGGGTTTCCATAGTCGAGCTGCAGTACATAAACTTCAGATCACCATGCTCAATTTCAAGTGTCAGCTATAGTATAGTATAGTATAAAGCATGCTACCTTTGGAAGTTTTCCTTTTGAAGCAATGGAAACACATTCTCTGCAGCAAAGTCTCAATTTTCACTATCTGGCAGTGTGATAGACAGATTTGTGTTGGGCAAATGCCCAGACAGTGCTACTTGCTGGAATGCATAGTGTCTACTGTAAAATGTAGTAGAGGTGGGATAATAGTGGGGGCTGCTTTTAAGGGTCTAGGTAAGAGATGTCAAACTAATTTTTATTGAGGTCACATCAGCATTATGGTTACCCTCAAAGGGCCTTGAGGGGCCTCAGAGGATAGGGTGTATGGGTAGTGCTGTCAGTGAGTTGTGCCACCACCTGTGAGTTACTGAACAGAGCAGTGTGGAAGTATGTGCTAGAACTCTGACTCCAAGATGGTGCCCACTCCCTGTGCTGGCACCGTCACCTCTGTCAAGTACTATCAGCATTCTCCAGGTAAAGTGGTGAGCTGGTCGTTCTATGTCCGGACTGTCTATTCTTGCTTACTGTATTTAAGCTCTCATTGACCACATAAATTTATGTAGAAGGCCAGATTTGGCCTGCAGTCCTTGAGTTTGACAAAAGTGGTCCTTATTTTAAGTAAAGAGTAATGCTAATATTATAGCATAAAAAGAAATTTTAGACAATTGTATGCCTCCAACTTTTTGTCAACAGTTTAGAAAGGCCCTTTCCTTTTTTAGCATGGCTGTGTTCCTGTGCACAAAGTTAGGTCCATGTGACTGGTTTTTAAGAGTCTGGTATAATGGAACTTGGGGGTTTTGCATTGGGCTGACCTCCCCCCCCATCAAAATCCTTTGGGGAAAATAAAACACTGTTGTGGTCTGACCCTCTCATTGGCTAAAACCCCAGTTTTTGTTCCCTTTTTTTGGGGCAGAATTAAAAGGGGTTCTCATTCAAAGTTTCATGGGAGCAAATTAAAAATGATGCTTTGCTCTGTCACTTCCTGGTAAACTGTCTGTAATTAGCATAGGTCCTTGTACTCGGGGCCCTTCTCTTTTTATTAGTCTAGATTAAAAAAAATTTCCCCTTCTCTGAGGTCCAAGAATTCTAGCTAAGTAAACAGTAGAGTAATTATGTTTTTTTCTGAAAGATCAGATAAACCCCAAGCTCTCAACTGCGGGCCCGGCCCTCGACCTGGTGATGACGTCACTCCCTGCTATCAGATAGAACAAACCGGGGTTTTAAAAGGGGTACAAGGTCGGTAAATTGGGGGAAACCAGACAGAGCTCAGAAGGTGATAAAATATTTGTTCCCCTTAATTAAAAAAAAATGAAAAAAGCAATATTTTTGGGAAAACGTCTTTATTTAGTGTTCCCTACATTTTTTGAAAGCTATTTTTTTATAGTGAGACAACCCCTTTAACCCTAAATTTTAAACCGACTCATCTTTAGGAAAAGCCCAATGTGTCCACCCATTTTAACCCTTTAAGGATAGAAGTTTTATCTCTCTGCAGAAAAACTGGTGAAAAAAACTTTAAATTTCTGTGCACTATAAAAAATTTTTAAAGCTAATTTTCTTTTATTTTCATGGGAATGTTTGTGGTCTTTTTTTTTTCGGTGAACCATTCAAAATTATATAACATTGTAATAAAATTTTTTGTTTCAACTGTCACCTTTTAAAATTTTTGCTTCACTTTTAATTGTGATTAAAAAAACCTCTCTACTAAAGTTCAAACCTAGGCTCACACCCGCATGTTATTTTCCCCGGTTTTTGTTTTCCCCATAAGATGGTTTAAAATTTTTTTGGAAAAATTATTGTCTAACATGGACATCGAATTATTATACTGGTTATTCCACACACTTGCCTTGAGACAATGATTATTATTTGAAAAATATTCAGAAAAGGATTTTTGTTTAAAAAAATTTTTTATTTTTTTTATTTACTATCTATTACACATAATTATTTTTTTGTATGTGGGCACATATAATTTACAAGAACGGTGCCCTCAAAGGTGCTAAATTTTCTTCTTCCCTTACCTCTCCCGGTTTTAAGGAAATTTTTTTTTTTTTTCTAAAAATAATCCATTTCTTTAAAAGTACATACTGTTATCCTACAAATGACGTCATCATCTCTGCGCTGGGGGGAGTGGGCCCTACCCGATT
>JAODAL010081058.1:0-12026 GCA_025379985.1 Phyllomedusa bahiana | reverse complement strand
GGACCCCCGGGGGGCCCTTTTTAAAGATCGAAATGCCATTTGTAGTGTAGTGACGACTAAGAAAGGGGTTTTTTTCGAAACGGTCAGTGTTTTTCCCATAACCGTATTAGTTTCGCTCCCCCATCCCTTTGGGGTTTTGTTTAAATTGGCTTGTTTAAAATTGTATTTTTTAAAAGGAAAAGAATTAATAAAGAAATCAAGAATTTTTTAAAACTCTCAGCGGTGGATATTGTAGCGGTTTCCTGCTTTCTTTTTTGCAAAAAGGGGAAGCTTGGTTAGGGTTTTGGGGGACCTTTTGAGGTTCTGACACGGGTTTTTTAAAAGTCTTGATTGTAATCCCCAAACAGATTAAAGGCATTCTAAAATTTAAAATGTGCTCCCCCAGTGTAAAAAAAAGCCTGGTCCCCAGCTTTTAGTTCCATAGGTTTCCAACGGAAAAACTTTGGGAATATTTAAAGGGGCCCCTTCTCTGGGCCCAAAAAACAAAAATCTTATTGAACTTTTGTGGAAGGGGGGGGGGAAAAATGTGGGACTAGAGAAGGCACTTTTACCCCTTAGCCCAAGCTACAGGGGTTTTGCTCATGAGTAGTTTTTGAGCGTTTAAATTTTTTTTTGGGGACATGGGGGGGATGTGTTAGTCGGCCACCATCGAAAAGGTTTTTTCGATGGGTGGGCGGGTTCAAATTATGAGCGACCCCCCAAATTAAAAGTTAGGGGGAGAGAAAAAAAACACCTTCATTATTACACCCAAACAGGGCTGGAGAAGCTGAAATTAACACCCACAACAGTAAATTTGGATAGTGCAACATCTTAGGGCAACACACTTGGGTTAAAAAAGGGCCCACAAAAAAAATTCTTACCCCTTTCACTATCCCGTCTTGTACCACAGCATGCCCCTTAAAAACCTGCATCCCCCAAAATTTAAAAAAGTCCCCAGGAAGGCGGGATGATTTAAACCCATCATTTTATTTAAAACTGGAAAATTTGAATATCCCTTTTCCGGGAAATTTTGCGCATGACCCAAAAACCCCTGCTGGGGCATATTCTCTGTAGTATAGAGCTATGTGTACAGTTTGGCGGTGTCAGGCTCCTGTGCGGGAGCACTATTTCTTTTAGTATAGAGCTATGTGCCTTTTTGGCGGTTTTGGTCGGCTTCGTGCTGAGCACTTTTTCTCTTTTTAGTATGGGAGCTATGTGTACAGTTTGGCGGGGGCAGGCCCCTGTGCTGGCACTTTCTCTTTTAGTATAGAGTATGTGTAATTTTTTGGCGGTGTCGGTCGGTGCTGAGCACTTTTCTTGTAGTATAGAGCTATGTTTTACATTTTTTGGCCCGGTTTGTCAGGCTCCTGTTCTGACCCATATTTCTGTAGTTTTGACCCTTTGTGTACATTTTGGCGGTGTCAGGTTTTCTGTGCTGGCACTATTTCTGTAGTATAGAGTTTTGTGTATTTTTTGGGGGTTTTGTCAGGCCCCTGTGCTGAAAAATTTTCCTTTTGGGTTTAGAGCTATGTGTACAGTTTGGCGGTTTTCGGGCCCTCCTGTGCTGAGAAATATTCTCTGCAGTTTTTAGAGTTTGTTTTCCGTTTGGTGGTGTCAGGCTCCTGTGTGAGCACTATTCTTTGTAGTTTTGGGGCAAATGTTTTCATTTTTGGGGGGGGTGAAGGCTCCTGGGCTGAGCACTTTTTCTCTGTAGTATAGAGTATGTGACAGTTTGGCGGGTGTGGCCCCTGTGTGAGCACTTTCTCTCGTATGAGCTTTGTGTACGTTGGCGGGGGTCAGGGGGTTTGGTGCTGAGAAATTATTTCTGTAGTAAGGTTTTGTGTAAAATTTTGGGGGGGTTTTTTCAGGCCCCCTGTGCTGGCCTATTCTCGGGCAGTATAGGTATGTGTACATTTTGGGGGTGTCGGGGTCCTGGGGCTGACCCACTATTCTTTGTTTATGAGGGGGGTTTTACAGTTTGGCCGGTGTCAGGCTCCTGTGCTGAGAATATTCTCTTTTGGTTTAGAGCTATGTGTAATTTTTGGGGGGTGTTCGGCTTTTTGGATGAAGCACTTTTTCTGTTTGGAGTATAGGAGAATGTGTCCCAGTTTGGCGGGGTCAGGCTCCTGTGTGGCACTATTCTTTGTAGTATAGAGTATGTTTTCAGTTTGGCGGTGTCGGGGCCCTTTGGCTGACACTTTTTCTTGCTTTTTTAGATTTTGTGACTTTTTGGCCCCGGGTGTAAAAGGTGGGTTTTTGCTGAGCACTATTTTTTGGGTTTATAGGCTATTTTGTACGGTTTGGGGTGTCAGGTTCCTGTGCTGAGCACTATTCTCGTAGTTTTTAGGCTTTTGGGTACAGTTTGGGGGGTGTAGGTTTTTTTGTCTGAGCCCTATTCTCTGTAGTATAGAGCTATGTTTTACGGGTTTGGCGGGGGGTCGGGGTCCTTTGTTGAGCACTTTTCTCTGCAAGTAAAAGAGCTTTGTGTACAGGGGGGCAGTGTCGGGTCTGTGTTGAGAAAATATTTTTCTGTAGTATAGAGCTATGTTTTACGTTTGGGTTTTGTCAGGTTTTTTTGGGGCTAAACCCACTATTCCCCGGGTAGTTTTTAGGCTATGTGTACAGTTTGGGGGTTTGGGGGTTCCCTTGTGAGACTATTTTTTGGTATTTATAAAAGCTATGTGTCCCGTTTGGGGGGTTGTAAGACTTCTTTTGTGAGCAATTTTTCTGTAGTATAGGCTCTGTGAAACAGTTTCCGGTGCGTAGCACTATTCTCTGTAGTATTGGTTTTAATGTGTACATTTTTGGGGGTGTCGGGGCATGGCTGAGCACTTTTCTCTGTAGTTGGGAGCTATGTGTACTTTTTTGGCGGTGTCAGGTTTCCTGTGCTGAGCACTTTTTTTTGCAGTATAGAGCTTTGTGTACGGGTTTGGGCCCGGTGTCAGGTGGTTGTGCTGGCCACTATTCTTGTAGTATAGAGTTTTGTTTACTTTTTTGACTTTTGTCATTTTCCTTTGTCCCGGGAGCACTATTCTCGTAGTTTTGGCTATGTGTAGGGTTTTTGGGGGGTGCCCTGGTTTGTGCTGAGCACTATTCTCTGTAGTATAGAGTATGTTTTCAGTTTCGGCCCGGTGTCATGTTCCTGTGCTGAGAATTTTTTCATGACCCAGTTTTAAAAATGCCCGGAAAAAAAAGGACTTTTTTTTTTTAAACCCCACCATTTAGTTTCCTGGACATAGCGATTTTCTGCCCGGGGAACCCCCAGTACCCCCCGGGGGCCGGGTTACAGGGGGTGCGGTAAAGGGGCCAGGGGGGGGCCCCCGTCATCTTTAAACCGCAGGTTAAAATGCCCTGATGACGCACCCGGGAAAAATTTTCGTGTAAAGCAGGGGTGTGGAAGGGAAAGTGGTTTTTTAACGCCCCTTGTTCCCCCCGGTCCCTTTTTCTTGGCATTCTTTTCTCTTTTTTACTCAAGGGTGGGGGGTGGGAAAATGGCCCGGTATTTGGGTTCTAATGTCCGTGCCCCAAAAATAAATGCCCTTGGTGAAAACCTACATCTGGTTTAGTTTCCTGTACCCCCCTTGAAACAATTCAGGGAAAATTTTTTTTTTTTCCAGCTATTTTTTTACATGAAATTTTTTTTAGTATTTTTAATTCTAGAAAAACTTTTTTAAAAATTTAGGAGAAATTTCTTGAAAATTTGGGGAAGAAAAATTTTTCTTTTAAAGAAACAAAAATTTTTTTAAAATTTGCACCTGTATTTATAGCTGCATGTCAAAAGAAAAATCCCCCCCAAAAATTAAAAAAAACAGGGCCCCCTGACCCATTTTTGACAATTGTAAAGAACAATGTCTTTAAAGGAAAAAAATTTTTTTTATTTTGGGAAACTTTTGTATTGCTGATTTCAAAGCAGAATGACCCAAAAAATTAAAAAAAAATAAATTCTCAGCCACTTTTAAAAATTTTGTGATGGAAAAATGCCATTTAAAAAACCCATTTCTTTTCCCAAAAAGGACCTTTGTTTTATTGCTGTAACTCACAGAAACTTGCCCCAAAAAAAAAATTTTATAAAATTGTTTTCCCCTCAGCCACAAATTTAAAAATTTTGGTGAGGGAGAAATCCCAAATTTAAAAAAGCCACATTTCTTTTTCCCCAAAGGGGACCAAAATTTTTTGCTGTATTCACGGGCAAAAATGACCTAAAAAACCATTGACAATGCAAAAAAACCCCTAAAGATGAAGTGATTTAAATGGAATATGGTTTTGTCACAAAATTTCTTGGTGTTTTTTACGTCCCCTTTCACACCCAAAACCAGCAAAATAAACTTTTGGGGGAATTGAGAAAAAAAATTGGGAGGAAAAAAAATTGATCATTTTTAAAAAAAAGGGTTTTTAAGGAGGCCATTTCTGTTTGGAGGGGGGAATTGTAAAGGGTAGCCCAGCAACTAATCGGTGCCCCGGGGCAATTGGGGCAAAACCCTTCTTTCGAGATCCATGCCTGATTCATCTTGAAAAAATTTCAAACGTCCAAATTTGGGGAAAGCCGGATGGGTTTGTCGGTAATGACTCCTCCGGCAGTGCTAAATTTCCCGTCAGTTTATAAAGCTGGCTGGGGGGGCGGGGACAAAACCTTTTGGGCGTGGCGAGCCCAGCTTCGGCCTTCTTCCTTTTTGGTTCCCCGGGAAGTTTTTGGGGGTCCAGAAACTCCCAAAAACCCTCGGTGTTGAGCGCAGATAGTCGGCACCATGACCCATAAGCTGGCCCTTGGGTGTTGCATGGTCCCCTGCATTGCTTGCGTTTGGTGAGGTTGGAAACTAAGATTCCCCAGAGGTCCCCCCCATTAGGCTTCTCCCAAACATCGTCTGTTTGCGCTGCTGCCGCCCTACGGTATTTGGCCCACTCTACTGCTGCCCACGTCGTGGGGTTGTACCCCCGGGGAAAAATTTGAAAAAACGGGGAGCGGGGAACAAAAAAGATTTTCTCCAGTTGATCAATCAGAAAGGTCCCCCTTTCCCGCTTTTTTAAATCTCTATTTGGGGGGGTTGGAAGGAAAGTCCCTGAGTTTAGTTTTTACCGGGGTTTCCAGGAGGGTTTGCCCCCGTAACTTTTGGGTTCTTTTTGGGAGGGCCTTAATGCGGGGGCCCATGTTGGAGGAATTGGATCCAATCAATTTTGTGAGAGATGGAGCATTGATTTCCCAAGCCCCTGGGTCGAGGGGAAATAGCAAAGTCATCTTCCTCATTTCCTCCCCAACCCCAAAATTTGCGCCAAAACCCCTTTCCAAGGCGGGGTGTCAAAATAACAAACGGTGTCTTGGAATACCTCTTTCCTTCCCCCTCCCCCGCTTCCTCCGGGCACAGCTTTAACCAGCCGGGTTGCCCAGTTTATTTCACCCCTTTAGCTGAGGGGGCCGCCCCGCCCCTAGCCCTGGACCCAGAAAAATTTCTTAATGAAGACCCCTAAAAATTGTGAAAACTGTCGGGCCTTGTGGAAATTTAACGGGGAGAAAAAGGGTCCGGGGCCGGATCTGTGTTTTGGTTCTTCTCCGTCGTGGCAAAGGGCCTGAAGTTTCAGAGTGTTTCCAAAAAAATCGTTCCAGAAACCCCAAGATCCACAAAAGGTCATGCTGACAAGGGGATCGTCCGCACTTTACCTTTTGGGTGGGTCTTCAAAAAATGGCAAGGATGGGTTTTCAGGCTCTTTCAACCCGCCTCCACTTCGGTGGTCAACCAACCCCGAGGTCCGCCCCCGCTGTTGTAAGGGGCCCGGGGTCACTTCGTACTGGGGAATGGCTTTTCGTTCTGCCCCAATCGTGGAGCATGTGGAGGGTGGAATTCCAGCGTGTTGCACGTTAAAAAAATGGGGGACGGTTAAAAAGGGAGGCCGAGTGACGCCTTTTCAAAAAACAGCCCGGGGGACGAAACAGGGTTTGCGAACCCGGGGAAGTGCCCAACTCAGAAACCCCGGGCCCCTTTTTCAGCAGGGCCCCGTCCAGACCCCGGGGTTGCTCCCTTTTGAAATTTTTTTTTGGCGACGAGGAAGACTTCATGTGCCCGGAAAGGGATGTTTCTCCCCGCCTACCGATCTTTTAAAGGGGGGCCAGCAGATTTTTCCCCTTAAACGCCCCCCCACATTCCGGAAAAAGGTTTTGTTTTCCCCCGCCCGCGCTGGGTCTGTTGGGAGAGGGCCCTTCCCCCAAGCTCCTGACCCCGTGTGGGGCGGTCTCCAAGAAGATTTTTTCAAAACGGCTTGGTTTCTCTGGGCCGTGAAACCCCCAGAGGGGGTTGGGGGGAAAGGGGCCCCGCACCCCTCCCTTAAATTTTGAAGAAACGTGCGGCCCGGCCCGAAAAGCCACCGTCCCAAAAACCCGAGCATCCACCCGCTAAACCCCGGAGCTGTCCGAGACTTTTGCGGTTTTTGGCCGTGCTTACCCAATTTCCCTGTTTTCCGGGGGGTGGGGTTTTGGGGCTTTTCCCGGGCCAGATTTCAGACAACACGCTTGAAAATTTTAAAATTGGGCAGTGTCTGGCCAGGGCAGGGACGGCTTTTTGGCAAAGAAATTTCCTGTCGGCATCTTGTATTGGGGGGCAGGCGAGGGCCATGACGTGGGGAAAACCCCTCTGGGGTCCAACCCGACGGGAAAAAAGGGAACATTTCCCAAGGCAAAAGCCTGGGGAATTTCCGAAAATTCAGGCTTTTGGCTTTGGGATGGTTTGGGTTTTAAGTGTTTTTTTTGCTCCCAAACCCGGTAGACAGGAAAAGGTGGCTGCTTGGATGGCCGCTTTACGGGAATGCCCGGGTTTTCAAACTGGCGGGAGGAGAAGGGGTTTTGGATGGGGTTTTTGGTGGATGTGGGTTCTCGGGCGACGGGGGAGGTGAAACCCGGGGGCGGGTCCCCGATCATGAATCTGAGAGACATGGGCAGGGTGAGGAAAGCTTGGGGGTGGCGGGGAGGAGGGGGGCGGAGACGAGGAGGGCAGGGGGGGCGGGGAGGCCCGGGTCGGTCTGGCCTTTTTTGGCCAAGTGTTGCCTCCATTTCAACCCGTGCTTTTTTTGCCCGCTTTTGACTTGACATGTTTTGGGGGTGGTTAACCACCTAAGGGTTTTTTGCCTTTTAATTTTGCGTTTACGGGAAAAAAAGGGGATATGACATCGCTGGGTGAACAGAGGTTTCTAAAAAAAGGCCCAGGCTTTTAGAGGTCCCGGGCCTTTTTGATGGTGATAAAGGAAAGGGGGGGGTTTCGCTGACCCTGGTGGGGGAATCATTTTCCGGGGGGGGGGAAATTTTTGCGACCCCCCCTCTCCCTTTTTTGTGGCGGGGCCCCCATTGACAAATACCCCCTCGTCTTCCCCCTCATCCAAATGATGAAAGGGCCTCCACAAGCAAATTTCTTGGCGGAAAAGACCAGGATGGGTCCGCAATGTCCCCTTTTTCATCATCATCAACAAAGGTGGGCTTGGTGTTCCTGCATTCTGATTCCGAAGCTGGGGCTACAAGCGGGGCACTGAAAGGGGTTGAAACCGCCCCGGGTTTTTGGGTGAATTTAAGGCTTCCTTCTCCTCCCCTGATGGCATTTAGTAACGGGCGTAAAAGCAGGAAATAAAACATCCTTTTTTGAAACTTTTTAAAAAAGCCTTCTGTCCCAACCGCTTTTTGTCATTCAAGAGGTCTTTTAGGAAAAAGGTTTTTCCCCAGTGGTTTGGGGACCGGGTTTAATTTGGGCGCTTGCTTCATGTTGGGTTTGGGTGACGATGATGCTGATTTATGAATTTTTTGGCCGGGAATGGGTGGGGACGAGGAGGTAAGGACTGTGGTGCAGGGTTTCAAATTTAAACCACTGAAAACAGGTTGGCGCGCTGTTCGTTACCGAGATTTTACAGGGCCCTGACCCGCGATGAAGGCCTGGGCGGTTTCCGGGAAACCCATGATCCCTGGGGGTTTCGTGTTTTGCCGCACGGAAAGGGGCACCTTCTCTTGGTTCCTTTTCCTCCCTGTGCTTTCCCCCATCTTTGGGTCGCTTACCCCCTTTAATTTCGCTCCATGTTTAAGAAAAATAAAAATTTTAGAAAGGGATGGAATTTTTTTGGAAAGTCTAAATTTTTAAAAAGAGGCAAATACCCGCTATTTTTCAAATCCCTTAAATTTAAAAAAAAAAAGGGTGGATTAAATTTAACAAAACTGGAAAAGGGCAAAAGGGGCAAAAAACACATATTGTTATTTTTTTTCGTAAAATACAAGTTGGGTTTTTGGGGGACCTTTCAATTTTACCTTGGTGCCCATAAATTTTCTGTATAAAATTTAAGTGCACGCTTTCTGAAAGAAAAAAAGCTGCGTGCGCCCCAAAATCAAAAAACACGTTTTGTTATAGATTGGATAACAAAAGGGATTTTTGGCCCCCTTTCAAATCCCCTGTTGGGGACTATAAAAAATTTCTGTTTAAGGGTATTAAATGAAAAATATCTGGGAAAGAACAAAAGGTGCAAAAGCGCCAAAGTCAAAAAAAAAGTTTTTTTTTTGTTATAGATTTGGATTTAAAAGGGATTTTTTGGGGACCCTTTTAATTCACCTGTGGTGGGGCTATTTAAATTGTTGTTTTTAAGATTTGTGAAAGCTATCCCAATGGGGAAAAAACTGGGCTGGGAAAAATGCAAAAAACCCCGTATCTGTTTTTAGATTCTGTTTTATACAAAGGTATTTTTGGGGCCCATTTAAAACCTGTGCTGACTTCAAAAATTGCTGGATTCTTAAAATTTTTTGCAAGGGGGAAAATATCAACAAAAGGGGGAATGGGTTAAAAATTTAAAAAGAACCCTATCTGAAAAATAATGAAATAAAAGTGGGTTTTGCACCTTTTTAAAAAAAAACCTGCAGTTAATAGAATTGATGTGTTTCCCAAAAATAAGTTCACCCCTGGGCCCCTTTTCCAGGAAATCTTTTTAATAGCAAACGGGTTTAAAAATGAAGATTTTAACCCACCCCTGTCTAAATAAGTCTTGGTGAACTTTATCCCGTATCCTGTTTAGAGCTTGTCTTTTGTTTTGCCCACGGGCCCCCCTTTCCCCTTTCCCCGCCCGTGACTTGATAGCGATAGATGCTGCTTTAAAATTAAACTTAAAATAAAACCCAAAATCTTCCAATGTTTAACTTAAAATTTAAAAAGCTAATTGTTTGAGGTTTTCTGTTTGGGAAAATAGTATGATTTCGCTGGTAAAATTTTGGAAAAATGCAGAGCGCAAATCCAAAATTGTATGAAACGCTTTAGAGAAAACCCGAGGAAAAAAACAGGAAAAGGGTGTTCTATGTTAAAAACGATTTTAGGGGGCATGTGATTTTTCCAAACCAAAAGCAACCATAAAAATCCCGTCATGACGTGCACACACATCTCACCCCGCTTTATTCTGTTAAATGATTTGGCTGGCCGCCAAAATGTCAGGAAGCGCCGAAAATGGCGCAATATTAATAGATTATGCGAAAGATTTTTAACTAAATTTTGCGTTATCGAAAAAATCGATTTGCCATAAAAACCGTCCCGTTTTTCAATTTGTCGATAAAACATCTAACCAATTTATCATGAGGAAGTGGGGCGAAAAAAATACTTGTAGAACCAGTGCGGGAAGTCTATTGAGAAATTGCTTGTTTGCAGTGATTGCCTTAAACTTTGTGTAAACAAAGTTTTACGTTAAGGGTGTCACCATTTTTCTCCAAGCCAGTTTCATTAGTTTGGATGCTTTCACACGGACTTTTTTTTGGGTGGTGCGTTTTTTTGTTGCAGACATGTATGGTTAATTGCTGTGCCTTTTGATATTTTTGATGAGTTTTTTTGTTCAGAAAAATACAGCAATTATGCTTTTACATTTTCTGCACAAATAAAGCACCAAAAACGCTCCATGTGAAAGCTTTCCTTTGCTTTTTAAAAATTTTCCAGTTGAACCACAAATAAAAAGCAATGTTGATATCATTGTTCCTTTTCAGTAAATTCAAATTTTTTTTTACTACTTTTCACGTTTCAAGTTATTCCCAGTGACCACTGTGGGTTTTTCTTTCTTTAATGAAGGGAACCAACAATTTTCCCCATGTTTAAATTTTAGAAAAATTAGGACTAACAGGCAAGTAGGGCATGATTAGGGAAATTTGTCGCCCTCCTTTCCCTACCCGCACACTCTCTTTCTGAACATCTTTTTGGACTTTTTTTGGGAAATTTTGGGCCCTTTCATAGTTTTAGCAAGAACATTCAAATTTGTTATTTTGTTGTATATTTTGCATTTACTCTTGGTTTCATGGCACTATATTTTTTCCCAGATCATTAGATATTAAATTTTTTTTATTACAGATGGAACTTTTAATCAGGACAGAAATGTCCATCAATTAACTATTTGCTGTTCCTTTAAATAGCTGGATGAGCAGCATGTTGTGTTTTTTCTCTGTCCTGTTTTGGGCAAGGTAAGGGGTTTTTGTTTGCAATTTCCTAGTAAAATTCTGGTGGTGTGGTAATGTGTGCTTATCTTTGCTAGGTTTTTTCAGCCTACAAAGCTGCTACTGCAAGATGAACCCTTCCTCATTTTAGTCGTCCAGGTTTTTCAACCTTGTTCTAAGCACAAGGGAAAAAGCCCTCTTTGGGTCCAGCGTCTTCTTTTTAGATAAGTACCCAAGAATTATTATTATTATTATTATTATTACTGTAGAGGAAGTCTCGTATGTGTTTTTATGTTGCAAAAAATTTCATGACAGGCAGGAGAAAATTTTCTATTTGAAGTCTATGTAAACTGTGGATGTTTTTGGTGCATTTTTTTTTTTTGCAGAAATTTACACAGCAATTTAATGTTGTGTATTTCTGCAAAAAAAGCAAGTGCATGAAAAAAAGTTCGTCTTATAGCTATTTTTTACGTGCATAGGCAAAAACGGGGTTAGGATTTGGTTTTCAGTGAGTTTTAGGTCCAATACTGTGTAGACCTAGCCAGTGGCGTAACTAGAGAAGCCAGGGCCCCATAGCAAACTTTTGGATGGGGGCCCCCCTCCCCCTTTTCCCCCTCCCTGACCAACGACCTTGTTACCAGGACATGCTGTGAGATAATGTAGATAATACAAGGGGCAAGGGGCATATCACCATCATTCTGCTACCAATCACATCCACTGTACCAGGACCAACCCTTACCCAAAAACGCTATTACATAAGGACCTGATTATAAACCCCCAGAACACGACCCAAATTACCCCCAAAATAGTGACTGAATAAAACCCTACATATTACTGATCAGTACACAAAAACCAATACTGTCTAATAATAATAATATATAATAATATAGTGACCATAAAGTGGTTTATAATAGTGTACAACAGGCTCTGCAGACTGTATTTTAACACCATACAGTGGGCCCTATAGTGGTAGACACCCGTGTACACAGGCTCTGCAGACTGTATTTTTAGCCCCATACCCGTGGACCATATAATGGTTTTGAACCCCAATGTACACAGGCTCTGCAGACTGTTTATTACCTCCATACAGTGACCATATTTTGGTAGACAGCAGTGTGTACACCGCCTTGTGCAGACATATAAATGATTCAGTGCAGTTAATTTTTGTGACCTCACAGGTGACGTTTCTCTGACCAGTCGTTGACTTGCTCTTTTGTTCTGCATTCGGTCAGTCCCCCATCTTGATGACATTCTCCCGACCACTTGTCCCTGCAGATTTAGAACAAATATCTTAGAATTCCTGACTTTTCCAGCACCTGCCCCCCTGGCTATTTGGGGTCCATTTAGGCAGGCAGGGCTTAGATAGGATATATGGGGCCCAAATAGGCAAGGTTTAGGTAGCCAATAGAGTGCCCATATAGGCAGGCAGGGTTTAGGTACCTATAGGGAGCCCCTAAGGTAGACAGGGGTTAGGTTGGGCTATAGGGGCCATATAGGTAGGGTTTAGGTAGCTAAAGGGGCCCCATTAAGTAGACAGCAGGCTTTTTGGGGGGTATACAGGCGGCTTGTGGGGGTATACTTTCAGGCATATAGGGGTGTAGAGGGAGCATATGGGGGCTGTACAGGAGGCATA